>PVJD01004275.1:0-140987 GCA_004026545.1 Mormoops blainvillei
ATGGATATCACTCCGGCTACAATATACAGAATGGATTTAAAGGAGCCCAGACTGGATGCAGGTGAGCCATTAAAAGCAACATACCTGTCGAGGCAAGAAATGTTGCCCAGACTAGGTATGGGAGATTGGGAAGTAAATAGATTTGCCATATATTGAGAAAAGAGAATGAACAACACTTGATGTAGTCTAGTTAAAGATGTACTCATCTAAGAATTATTCAGCTAAACCAGGACAGACCCTAATCCAACGATCCTGCCACTCCCCTGATGCCCTTTCCCTCTTTTCTTTCCTAGCTTAAATGCCATGGTCGACTGCCTTGACCCTGTTGTCTTCTTGTGCTCACTTAGTCAAAGTAGAAACCCGGCATAAGATAACAGTGAATCCTGTGTTTCTACTACTTCCTCCTTTCTCAGTAGATGTGAATATACGGTTCCATATTGTAGTTATCCTATGCATGTCTTGCTCTTGTGTATAGTGTGTGGGAACAGGAGGTCAATACTAATCTTCAGATCAAGAAAAATCATACTCACACAGTTCTCATACCTGAAGAACATCACCTGAACTTGATTTAAAGGGCAAGATCTTGGACTTTCAGCTGAAGCCATAATGAGATGAGATTTGAGGGCTCTTGAGAAGTGGGAGGGGCTTATTAAAACCAGGGAGCAGATTGCTGTAGCTTCTTTATAAAAGGAGCATAAACAATTTCTCCCCATCCACTTTTTAAAATGCATTCCATTCCCCTACCAAGAGACAAGATCTATTCCTTCCCTGCTTTTGAATCTGAGCTGAGCATAGTTCGGATTCTACAGAGACTTAATCAACTAAGAGTGAAGCAGAAGTGAATCCAAGGGCTTCTGATGCTAAGTGTAGGATTTCTGGGTCAGTGTGTGTTTAACTTAAAAGAAACTGCCATGTGGTGTTTGTCTTTCTCTGTCTTATTTCACTTAGCGTAATACCTCTAGGTCCATTCTTTTTGTAGAAAATGGTCTTCTTTTAATGGTCAAGTTATATTCCATTGTATATATGTATGTACCACATCTTCTTCATCCATTTGTTTATCAATGGACACTTAGGTTGCTTTCATAGCTTGGCTATTGTAAATAATGCTGCAATGAACATAGAAGTGCATGTGCCTTTTTAAATTAGTGTTTTGTGTTTCTTTGGATAAATACCCAGAACAAATAAAACAGAAACAAACTTGTAGATACAAAGAAAAAATTGGTGGTTGCCAGACTGGAGGGGAGTTGGGGGCATGGGCAGACATAGTGATGGTATTAAGTACAATTTCATAGGGAATATAGTCAATAATATTATAGTAACTATGTATGGTGTCAGGTGGGTACTAGGCTTATCAAGGTGATCACTTCATAAGTTATGTAAATGTCCAATTGCTATGTCGTACACCTGAAACTAATATACAGTATGTTGGTTATAACTGAAAAATATATTACATTTAGTGTAAAACAGTGATTTTTATGCAAATGGATTTTGTAGTCTGAGATTTGGACAAGGCATAGTAAGGATGATTTTTGTGCCCCACATGATATGTGAAGCCTTATCTAGAAATATTCACTGGTTGAGACTGACTCAATGGCTGGGGCTGGAATCACTGGGAGGTGTCTTCACTCACATGTCTGCTGGCTGATGTTGGCTATTCGTTAAAGCCTCAGCTAAGGCTGCCAACCACAGCACCTCTATAACCTCTACATGTGGCCTAGTTTAAAATTTTATTAAATGACATAAATTGCCAAGTGGTTTTCCAAAGTGACCATACCATTTTTCTCTACCACCACTATTGTTGCATAACCTCAAGAGCCTTTTAAATTACCAGGTATTCTTTTTTTTCCTCCATATTTGTTGGTTTGTTTGTTTGTTGCCATTAATAATTGGCAGTGTTGACCATTTTTATATGTGTTTGTTATCCACACACGAGGTCTCTCCAGAAAGCATCCAGCCATGGACTATGAAAAACAGAGACATTTACTGAAGAAGATACAAGATACAAGGAACATAGTACATAGGATGATGATGCTCAGTCCCCTTCATAGTAGGCACCTTGGGACCTCACACAGTTTTCCCAGCATCTCTTCCACTGTTCAAAACACTCTGCAAAATACTTCGTTGGAATTGTCATCAGCTGCCCCATCATATTTTCCTGAATCTCATCGATGGTCTGAAATCTCTTCCCTTTCAAAGGTGATTTTAGTTTTTGGAAAAGCCAAAAACTGCAGGGCACCAAATCTGGGTTGAGTGGGGCTGAGTCACCTGGGTGATTTGATGCTTCACCAAAAAACTTTGCATGAGACAGGCCTGTTGTCATGATGAAGCTACCAATCACTTGTTGCATAATCCCCTAAAACCTTCTGAATAATCTGAATAGTTTCTGCATAGGAACATTCAAGCTTAACACAAAATTTGATGCAGATTCGTTACTCTACTCACTCAGTCATTTTGAATGTGAAGGCCACACAGTACACATGCTCACTCAACAGCATCTATAACCACCACTGACTAGTACAGTGAAGTCATCATTGTTCACGCATGCACATTCCAGTCCACTCTCCTTGGCTTCCAGGTTACATCGATGTCGTGCAAACTGTTCTCGCTATATGAACAATGGCTGGACTTTTTCTGGACAGATCTCATATATTCTTTGGTAAAGTATCTGTTGAAATCTTTTGCTAATTTAAATAGAGTTATTTTTCTTATTATTGAGAGTTCTTTATAGAGTCAAAATACAAGTCATTTCTTAGATACATGATGCGCAAATGTTTTTCCCCACTCTATGTCTTGTCAACCTACTAACAGGGCAGAAATTTTCATTTTGATGAAATACAATATATCAACATTTTATGTTTCATGTTTTCAGTGTCTATCTTAGAAATCTTTACTAACCTAAAGTGACAAAATTGTCTTTAAAATTTTCTTCTGGAGTTTCAGCATTTTAGATTTTATATTTAGGCCTCAGATCCATTTTTAGTTAATTTTATATAAAATGTAAGATATGGTTGAGGTTCAATTTCTGCACATAAATGTTCATTTCAGCACAAAACAGGGTAGGAAAAAGTAGGCTTACAGTTGTACTAATGGAAAATAATCAATAAATAATAATACAAGAATAAACTCTGTGTCAGGTACTCACACTATAAAGTTATTTTTGCTTCACCCTGTATGTTGGAAAGACTACTTGTTCATCACTGAATTGTCTTTGCACATATTTGTGTGGGTCTATTTCTTGATTCTTTTTTTCTGTTATATTGAACTATATACATGTCTTGAAATTCAACTTTGTCCTTATTTTCAAATTGTTTTGGATATTCTAGTTCTTTTGTATTTCCTTACAAATTTCAATATCAGGTTGTTGATATATTTAAAAATCTGTTGGCCCTGGCTGGGGTGGCTTAGTGGGTTGAGCACCAGCCTGCAAACTGAGAGGTCACTGGTTTGATTCCCAGGTGGGGCACATGCATGTGTTGCAGGCCGGGTTACCGGTTTGGGACATGTGAGAGGCAACTGATAGATGTTTCTCTTGTACACAGATGTTTCTCTCCCTCTCTTTCTATATCCCTTCCCCTCTCTATAAATAAATAAATAAAATCTTTTTAAAAATAAGAAAATAAATAAAAATCTGATAGTATTTTAATTGGGATTTTGTTGAATCCATGGATTGATTTGGCAAGAATCGACATAAAAATATTGAGTGTTCCAATTTATGATTTATCTATATCTTTGATTTATTGCAGCAGTGTTTTGTAATTATCGGCATGCATATTCTGTTATATTTATGCTTAGGTGTTTCATGTTTGTAAGTGTTATTATAAATGTCAGCTTTAAAAAAATTGGGAGGTGTTCCAATGATTCATTTTCAGTACATACATTCACTCAAAGCCTGTGGTCTGTGGCTGAACTCATTTACTAGTTTTTTGAACTTGTATTACAGATTCATTAGAATTTACTATATAGAAAGTCGTGTCTATGGCACCTAGAGACAGTTTATTTCTTTCTTACAAACTGTATGTCTCTTCTTTTTCTTGCCTTACTGCACTGGCTGCGTAATGATAAACAGGAGCAGTATGAATGCACACTTAGCCTCTGTCCCAATCTTAGGATGAAAGCACTGTCTTTCACCATTGAATATGATGTTAGCTGTGGTTTTTTTGTTGATGCCCTTAATCAGATTAAGGATTCTTTTCTATTCCTTGTTTGCTGAGAGTTTTTACCATGAATGGATATTTAATTTTGTCAAATGTTTTTCTGTACCAATTAAAACAACCAGGTGGTTTTACTTTTTTAGTTTTTCAATTGATATTTAAGTGATGAACCAGCTTTTTGTTCCTTGAATAAACTCCACTTGGTTATGATATATTTATCCTTTTTATACATGTCCTATTTTGATTTTCTATTTTATTGAGCACATTTGTATCTATATTCATGCTGAGTATTGGTCTGTAGTTTCTTTCTTGTGATGCCTTTGTGCAGTTTTAATATCAAGAAATGTTGATTTCATATATTGAGTTGGAAAGTGTTTCCTCCTTTAATGTTTTCTGGAAAAGATTATTGTTTTCTTCTTCTGCTTAACTGTGTTTAATTCACTCCTCTTGTTCTAATGTCTTCAGGTGAAATATGAAAGCATTATTTAAAAGCTGCCTTATTTTCTAATATTAGCATTTAATAGTATAGCCTCCTCTCTAAGCATTGCTCTAGCTGCATTCCACTAATTTTGGCGTTGTATTTTTATTTTCATTCAACTCACATATTTTCTATTTTCCCTTATGGCTTTCTTCTTGATCCGTGTACATTATTTGAAGTGCCTTACTTAGTTTTTAAATATTTGAATATTTTCCAGATATAATTATATTTACTTGCAGTTCAATGCTGTTATTGTCAGAGAATTATTCTGTACTATTTCAGTTCTTTCATCTTTGGTAAGGTTCACCTTATGGTCCACAGAACTATCTGTCTTTGTGAATGTGCCGTGTGCACGTGAAAAGAATATATATCCTGCTGTCATTGGGCGGACTGCTCTACAAATGATATTGGATTAAACTGGTTGATAGAGTTCTATTGTCCTTCTGTGTCCTAAATGATTTTTTTGTAGATCTCTTCTATCAGTTACTAAGAGTTGTCTAAGTCTCCAAATATAAGTGTGGACTTGTCTATTTCTCTTTTCCATTCTATCAGTTACTAGCTTGTGTATTTTGCAGCTCTGTAATTAAAGGCACATTTATTATTTTTATGTCTTCTTGGTGAATTGCCCATTCTATAATCATGTAATGTCCATCTTTATTCCTAGAAAGTGTCTTTGTTTTGAAGTCTACTTTGTTATGTATATAACCACTCCCATTTTCTTTTGGTTAAAATTTGCATGACATAGTTTTCATCCTTTTACCTTTAACATATTTATGTATCTATATTTACAGTGGGTTCTCAAGACAAACAAGCATAAACTCATAGACCCACAACAGTATGGTAACACAGAAAAGGGGATGGGGGAGGTAAAAGGAGAAGAGGGTAAAGGGGGTCAAATATAGGGTGACAGAAGGAGACTTTGGGTGGTGAACACGCAATGCAATATACAGATGATGTATTATAGAGTTGTACACTTGAAACTTATATAGCCTTGCTAACCAAAATCACATCAATAAATTTAACAAACTTTTTTAAAAACAAAGTGAGTTCATTGTAGACACCACCTATTGAAGTATTTTTTCTAAGCTGATAATAGTTGTTTTTAATTATTATGTGGGCCTCTATATTTAATGAAATTATTAACATGGTCATTGAGATCTACCATTTTGTTATTTATTTTATGTTTGTCCCTCTGTTTTTGTTCTTTTCTTCATCCTTCCCTGCCTCCTTCTTGGATTATTTGAATATTTTTATGATTTGACTTAAATTTTTATATTGACATTTTGGTTACATCTCTTTATTGTTGTTGTTGCCACTGTTGCTGTTCTGTGGTCCTCTAGAGATTATAGTACACAAACCTAACATTTCATAGTATGCTTAGGTTTAATATTATACTAACTCAAGTAAAATGTAAAACACCTGCCAAATTGTTCTCAAGACCCTCCCCACTTCATGTTATGGTTATCTTATGTATTACATCTACAAATTCCATGATCTGAACATCTCACCTCTGAAAAATCATGTTTCAATGTTAAGAGTACTTAAAAATAGAGAAAGAATCTCATTATATTTACCTAGGTTTAGTATTCTTGTTCTTGAGTTCTAATCTCTTCTGGCAACTCCTGTTTTCTTTTTTCAGGAATAATTTGCAAGTGCTTGTATCTTTACCTTTCTTTATAATGTTTCTTTTTCTGAGGCTGCTTTCAGGGTTTTATTTTGGTTTGCAGTTTTGTGAAGTTTTATTATAATAATCTGGGCATGGGTTTTATTTTGTTTTGTTTTGTTTTGCGTGTGTGTGTGTTTTGTTTGTTTTGGGAGGGTTTTTTTGTTGTTGTTCTTATATTCTTCTTGGTTTTTCTTAGCTTTTTAGCCTGTACATTCATGTTTTTCAATACATTTAGAAAGTTTTCAATCATTATTTCTTCAAACTTTTTTTAAAAGATTTTATGTGTTTATTCTTAGAGAGAGGAAAAGGGAAAGAGAAAGAGAAGGGGAGAAACATCGATGTGTGAGAGAAATATCAGTCGGTTGCCTCTCACATATGCCCAGACTGGGGACCAAGCCTGTAACGTGCAACACGAGCATGTGCCCTGGTTGGGAATCGAACCAGCTACCTTTCATTTTTCAGGAGGACACCCAACCAACTGAGACTCACCAGTCAGGACCAAACATGTTTTTCTATACTAGTTTCTGTCTCCTCTACCTCTGAGACTCCATAAAAGGAATGTTAGGCCTTTTCACATTGTCCCAGGTCTCTAAAAATCTGTTTATTTCTTTTTTATAATTAAAAAAAATTTTTATTGTTATTTAATTACAGTTGTCCCCATTTTCCCCCCATTATTCTTCCTGCCCTATCCAACCCCCACCTTCCACATTCAATCCTCTGCCATGTTGTCTTTGTCCTTGGGTCCTTTATACATGTCTCTTGACTTGACCTTTCCCTTTCTTTCCCCCATTATCTACACCCTCCAACCCTTCTGGGAACGGGCAAGCCAAGAAACACAAATAGAGGACTCATAGGCACAGACAACTGGTGGGGGAACTGACCGTGGGAGTTGAGGGGAATGAAGCAGAAGAAAGCAATGGGGGAAAAGGCAGGACAACCAGGACAACTGTAACTGAATAACAATTTAAAAAATAAAGCACTAGTTACATGGAACTGGAAAAAATAAAGGTGCTGAAAACAAACAGATAAGTACGTGTATAAAATTCTAAAAAAAAACTATGGTAGATTTACACAATGGAATACTATGCAGCAGAAAGAAAGAAGGAACTCCTACCCTTCACAACAGCATGGATGGAACTGAAGAGTATTATGCTAAGTGAAATAAGCCAGGTGGTGAAAGACAAATACCATATGATCTCACCTATAAGTGGAACCTAATCAACAAAACAAATAAGTGAGCAAAATACAACTAGAAACATAGAAAGAAAGAACTGAGAGTGACCAGGGGGGAGGGGAGAGGAAGATAACAGGGGAAAGAAAGGGAAGGGTCAAGTCAAGGAAACGTGAAAATGATCCACGGACAAGGACAACAGTGGCGGAGGGGTGGGGACTGGATGTGGGAGAGGGGAAATGAGCAAGGGCAGGGGAAAGCAATGGGAGAAAATGGGGGCAACTCTAACTGAACAACAAACAAACAAACAAACAAACAAATAAACTATTTTTCTGCAATTGCAACATCTTGGTAATTGGGGTTGGCATCTGTTGATTATCTTTTTCCTTGGGAATTAATCACATTTTCCCGATTCTTTTATATCAAGTAATTTTATATTTTTATGTTGGATATTTAAAAAATTATATTGTGAAACTCTGGGTAATGTTAAAATTCTCTGGAAAATTCTGTTGTCTTTTATTAGGCAATAAATTAGGTTCATATAAGTTCTCTTGCTGCCTCTGTTGGTAGTAGTTTCAATGTCAGTTCTGTTTTTATAGCCTTTTCCACGCTGCTTTGAGTCTGACTAATGAATGTGACTCCCATGGTTAGCCTGGGGTTTGGGTGGTAGTTTATACCACAGATGAGCTTTCAAAGGTCCTGTTATGTTGCTTTGGGTCTGTCCCATGCATGCAGCTCAGGAACCAGTCCTTGATGTGTGATGGTGCATACACCAAAATAGGTGATATTTTTCTCCAGGTCTCTCATCTCCAAGACTCTTCACATACTCTCCATCTTGCAGGGCCCTTTTTCATCATCATTTGTCTGGAAATATGAGATTTCTCTTGGAGTTTTAGCTGCCTGGATTATGCTGAGTTGCAACTCCATAAATGGGTTCTGTCCCTAGGGTAACGTGGCAAGAAAAAAGAGGCAGAAAAAATATACGGGAATTTCCTTCACACTCTTCAGACCACAGGGGTCCTCTCTCAGTTCTTTCTCCAAAACTATTGGGGTCCCCATCAGGGTTTTTAGCTGCCTGCTCTACTGCCATAGCTCTGCCACAATAGCTACCCTAGGATTTGGCTGAGAGAGAAAAACAGTAAAAGAAAAAATATTTGTTTATTATTTATTTATTTATAAATATATAAATACATAAATTGTATATTTTAAATTATATATAAATATACTTATATACTTATATATTTAAATTTATATACTTATATATTTATATATTTTATATATACATATATTTTATATATTTATATTTATACTTATATGTTTAAATATATAAGTATATAAATACATATACATATATTTATTCAATACTCTCCAGCTTGCTGGGACCGCTTTCCCCAGTTCTATGGACAGAAGTCCTGATTGTCTCTTAGAACTCTTTTCTGCCTGTATCAAGGCAACCATAGCTTTGCATTGGGATCTGTTCTAAGGTAAAAGCCAGGAGAGAAAAAAGGAGAAAAGATTTTTTTTTAAACCATCACCTGCTTATGATGTTTTCACCTGCTTATGCTTGTTTCTTCAAATTTTGATTCTCTTCTACAATATGTCAGCATTTTTGTTACTTTTATTTTTCTTGACTTGGGTAGTTTTTGTTAATGTATGTTTTTCAAGATTGTTTAGATATAATTAAAGGGAGAAACAAGCTATATTGGGCTTATGACATTTGGCCAGCACTGGAAATCTCACACCTGATTTCTCACAAAGCACTACAAAATCTTCTGTAAGTTTGTATTGCAAATATTTGATTCATATCTCTCTCCAATTATAATTCTTCCTGGTCATACATTTTGGGATGCTGCTATGTAGTCCTAAAAACAATTTCAGATACACAGTAAGCAGAATTACATATATATATATATATATATATATATATATATATATATATATGTAATTTCTTTTCTATATATATATAGAAAAGAAAAATAATACTTTTGGGAGACAGATGAGTGAAAAGAGGAATGAAATACTAGTTCATGAATATACATATGTATGTAAAGGAAACCTGTGGCTGTCATCAGTTTTGGCTTTTCAAAATTCTTCCCAGAAGGGTTTACATCACAAATGGAAAAAACTATTGAGTGATCACGGTCACTTCTGTAAGAGGAAGAAGAGGAAGACGGGGGGCAGAAAGGCACAACAGAGCGAGACAGAAGAGATTACTGCTCCTCTAGTGTGCGATCGGGTTGTTTATAACGATTTGAAGGATCTGAAGAGAGCATTTTCCTGCTGAACAAAGTACCCATGTCTTCTAAACCATAAAGAGACAGTTGACACTTATAATGGGCTTGAATGACTTGAATGAGACATGAATGTTTTCTAATTCCCCAAAAGATTAAAAAAGGAGTCATTATTGGTAAAAGTGGAGATTAGCAATTGCAAGTGAATAATTAGCATCTTGGTTGCCTCAAGAGACAGATTACAAGAAAATATATTCGTAAATAGAAAGACAATAATAACCAAAAAATCTTCAGGAAAAAGAAAGACAAAGAAACCAGCCAGGAAGAAATGACTATAATTAGTACATTTGTGTGCAACCCCATATGAATCAACATAAGTTTTAAATTAAAGTTTTATTTGTCTTTTTTTTCAATTTCTGCTTTAATATCTTTATTAAGATATAATCCACAAACTGTGATGTTCACCCCTTTAAAGTGTAAAATTCAATAATTTTTAGTATTTTCAGTTATGCAACCATCACCACAATGAATTGCAGAAGATTTTCAAAAAAAAATAAGTTTTATTTGTCTAAATATCCATTCTTCCTAGGGAATAAGGGCATTCTTAAAGAGTGTGGTAATGCAGAGCAATTACTGATACACTAAAAAAGCCAATTCTAAAATCCCAGATATAGGCTACATGATGATAATGACCTTATAACATTATTTATGAAATTTTTCTAAAAATCACTAATGGTCTAAAAGATCTCTTTATTGCTTCCTTCATCTCTTTATTCCTAAATGTGTAGATGATTGGATTTAAAAAAGGAGTGAGCACAGCATCTGAGAGTGCAAGAAACTTGTCCATCTGTGAACTGGGGTGCGGCCACGTATAGATAAACATGGTTGGGCCAGAGAACAACAGGACCACAGTGATATGAGCTGACAAAGTGGAGAGGGTCTTGGGTGAGCCACCTGAGGAGTGTTTCCAAACAGTAAACAGGATGAAAATGTAGCCAATGAGGAGTACAAGGAAAGAGACAACACAAAGGAACCCACTGTTGACAGTGACCATGAACTGTAATCTGTAGGTTTCGGTACAGGCCAGTCTGAGAAGCCGAGGAAGGTCACAGTAAAAGCTGTCCATTACATTTGGACCACAAAAGGGCAAATTAACAATAAATGCTAGTTGGAACAGTGAGTGCCAAGGACCCAACAGCAGCTGTAAACAAAATGCAGATTCATAGGCTCATGATGGTCAGGTAGTGGAGAGGCTTACATATGGCCACATATCTGTCAAAGGCCATGGCGATGAGCAGCACCATCTCCACACCACCAATGACGTGGATGAAGAAGATCTGAGCAACGCAGCCTCCAAAAGAGATGACTTTGCGCTTTCTGAAAAGGTCATAAGTCATCTTGGGGCAACCAGTCGAGTAGACTCACAAGTCAATGAAGGAGAGACTGGCCAGTAGAAAGTACATGGGGGAGTGTAAGTGAGGACCAGTGGTCACAGAAAACATAATAAGGATGTTTCTAGTCATGCTTGCCACATAGAGCACAGAGGAAAACACCAGGAGAAGTTGAATCTCCCATGAAGGGGCGAGTCCCAAAAGCACAAACTCAGACACAACTGAGTGATTCCCCCCTTCCATTTATCCACCCAAATGGGCCATGGCTCAAATTATGGGAACTAAGAAAATAAGAAAGAAATTTTGATTATTCAGGATGATAGTGGTATTACGTGTGTTGCACTATTCACCCTAAAAGTGAGAACTATCTGGTTATTCAATTCTCCCTATTTGCAAGATGATGGTGGTGGTGGTGGTGACATAAGCACAAGTGAAAAGATCATATCATGATTGTAACTAGCAGCACGATCTCTTATAGACTAAAATTATAAGGTAATTAGGCAAGTATCTACAGCAAGAAACAGAATATACAAGCAGGAAAGTATATGTACCTGCAAAGGTAGAGAGACAGTTGGTAGAAATAAATGTATTTCATTACCTCCAAAGAAAAATTAGATCGTTATACATATTATATCTTACCCTGGTTTTCCATATAAAAATTTTTCATCTCCCTTTTATGGCCATTTTTATATTCTCTCCATACAATTTACACATAAAGCATAGGGTTGCAGGAAAACTGCTGTAAATCAATGGATCACTATGAATAAGGGTTTTCTGAAACATAAGATGGACTGAATTAAGAAGAAACAAACAATAAGGATGCACACTGAGGCTGAGATAAATGAAACTAGGCAATATTAACAATAGAATCAGGCAGGTATAGTAAAAGAGGGAGTGTATGGGCCTTATCAAAGATAGAATTTCATTATTTTTCAAGTCATTAGGTTCACTTCCCTTCTGAATCTTCCCATTTTTTTATTGTAGAAAAAATATATGACATAAAATTTATCATATTAACCTTTTTTAAGCATATAGTTCAGTAGTATTATTCCACATTGTTGTGGAAAGATCTTCAGGATTTTTCCATCTATTCATTAAACAACAACATTCTTTCCTCCCCTTCCCCAGCCCCTGATAATCACCATTCTACTTTGTTTCTATAAATTTGACTACTTTAGATACCTCATATAAGTGGAATTATACAGTATTTGTCTTTTTGTGACTTTCTTATTTCACTTACCATAATATCTTTAATGTTCACCCACTGAATCTTCCCATTTTTTAAAGCTCTATCAAAGTAATATAGAACTCTCCACTGGCCACACTACTCTATAACTCTCTGGAGCCTACACCTGGCCCTGAAAGACTTTTATCCAGGCCTAGGATATATACAAATATTTAGGATTTTACCCTAATTTCTGCTAAAGCACATGTCTATGTCACCACAAAGAATGTTAAATACATCCACAAACAGCTTCTATGTGTTCACATATAGTAAGGTGCTTATGGCCAGCAGTTGGAAATGTTGAAATATTAAGTTTTTCTTCATCAGGGCCTCAGCCTCACCCACCCACTCCCTTTTCCAGTTCAGTGGTACCTCCATCCTTTTAAGGTATTCATTCCCTCCCTTTATTGTAACCTGTTCTGATATTTGATACCATCAACCTTGCTGGTCCAAAATTCATGCATGTACATTGTACCTCCAAGATCACTTGCACTTTTAAGCTGTAGCCCATTTTGAAATGAAAAGAATGTCAAATAACAATATAAGTGAGCAGCAGAACTTTCTCCTTGGCTTGATCTCATGCACCTAAAGCTGATGCTGAAGCATTGGTGCCTTTTAAGTTTGAAGTATGTTTGTGTGTGGAAGGGGAGCAGGTGATGGGGTGGTGAAGATTCCTCTGCTCTGTGTCCAAATACTCACCATAGTCAATTTCAAGTAGAAGGGGAACCCTGAACACAGCTCCTGAAGTTTCATTTGCTTAGAAGGTGCTGGGATACAGAAAAACAGGAAGAATTTTACTAAAATTTACTAAATTTTACTAAAATTCTTCTCCTTTTGCAGAGATAGCCCCAGAAATCTGAAGAATGTTTTCGCCAAAAATGCATGTCGATTTTCTCAACTATCATAATACACCCCTCTGCCCGCAAACTCCCAGAAGTTCTCACTATGATCTGACCCCAATTCTGCTTCACCACTACTGAACTGAGTCTCTCTATACTCCACTAAATCAAATGACTTTGCTGTCACCTCCTCGGCCTACATCCAGTGTTAAGATACACACTTTCGTTAGCCTCATGTTCTTCAATCATCAGAAATTTGTAAATCTGGGCTGGGGCAGAGGGAACCACCTATGCTCTTCATTGTGGGAGGCGCAGATATACTGAAGAGGACTGGCAGGATAAAAATGTATGGGTGAATGACTGGAGGCAGTGGGGGATGGCCAGAGACTCAGCAACTGGTGAAAAACATGGAGACTTTTGTGTGGGGAAATAAGCACCCAGAGGAATCATATCAACACTTCAGTCTAACAATGGCCTGGTCCAAACTGACCATTATTCAGATGAAAAATCTGAGATTCAAAAATGTAACCTGAATTGCTCATAGTCACACTAGTGCCAGAACTGGGGACCAGAACCCAGGTCTCTGGATTCCTGATCCAGAAATTGCGGATCCTACAGAAAATAACTTAATCCTAACACACCAATTCAAAAGACCTGTGCACCCCAATGTTCATGGCAGCACGATTTGCAATAATAACCAACTACTGGAAGCAACCTAAGTGCCCATCAGTAAATGAGTGGATCAAAACACTATGACACATTTACACAGTGGAATACTATGCAGCAGAAAGAAAGAAGGAGCTCCTCCCCTTCACGACAGCATGGATAGAACTGGAGAGCATTATGCTAAGTGAAATGAGCCAGGTGGTGAAAAACAAATACCATATGATCTCATCTAAGTGGAACCTAATCAACTAAACAAACAAGCAAGAAAATATAACCAGAGATATCGAAATAAAGAACAATCTGACAGTAACCAGAGGGGAGGGGAGAGAGGGGTAACAGGGGAAAGAAGAGGAAGGGTCATCAAGGAACATGTATTAAGGACCCATGGACAAAGCCAAAGGGGGGAACGATTGAGGGTGGGGCAGGGGAAAGTGATGATGGGAAAATGGAGACAACTGTACTTGAACAACAATAAAAAAATTAATACAATAATATATTTTAGCTTCAGTCATAGTTGATAGGCATAAGTGATTAATGCATATGGAAAGATGTTTATCCAGGAACTGGAATGCATGATTCCAGGAGGTCCACAAGCACTTCAGCCTTTTTGCCCCAGGGAATCTTCAAGCTATGGAGATGGTATCTGAGCCATTGTGTATCAGAGAGGGAACCTCAGGGATGCAAATAAAGAATTGTTGATCAACAGATAAAGAAGTACTAGGAAAAGCAGTGCTGTACTGCAACTTACCCAATTAACTGTTTTTCCAAATCCCTTACCTATCCTTTCTTCTCCTTTTAAAATGGCCAGCTTGAGAGGAGATCTTAAGATGGTTTTTGAGGGTACCTAACCCACCATCTTCTCAGATTGTCAACATCTGAATAAAGCACCTATAAAGATGCAATCCCTATCTCTACTTATTGGTTCTGGTAGTAACAGACAACACAAATGCCTATTTTTCCAGTTTCAATTTCTTGGGTTAAAACGAACGCCAAATACCAGCATTTATGCAAAGTACATATTATTAGCACTAAATTATTTTGCATGACAACAATAACTAAATACTAAATAACATCAAATAACTAAAATAACTAAATAAACTAAATAACATCAAAAAATGAACAATTGAATGTTAGACGTAAACTGTACACAGAAATAAGTGTATTTGTTGCTGCCATACTTTGAATGTTCACTTTTCTTATTCTGGTGCTCATTTGGAAGGATACAGCAATGGGAAAATATTGAAGGACTATTTGTTATAGAACTATCATCTCTGCTTTTCTATATTTTACTCTTCCCAAAAGCCAATAAAAGTTCTCAATAATGATACAAAGCTTTTTTTGACAGTTTCAGTTCATAATGGTCAGAAGTTTTTTTTGTCTAACCTCTGTAAGTCCAAACTCAATAAATCATGGTAAAGACAAAACTTGCACACATAATAGCTACAATAAAGGGGCAGTACACAATATATGCCATACAAACCATAGAAAAAATTACTTATTGAATGTGTGAGGGAAAAAACAATAAACTTTCAAAGAAAGGGCCAGTATCCTCTAGAGAGGTCAAGGATTTCAGGAAAAGGATGGAATGAGATCTGTACTCTTTAATATGAGTGGTAAACACCTTGATCTGTAACCAGTAGTCTTCTGCTATTAACATAATGCTAAAATTTTTTCATTTGTATATCATCTAGAGTTCATAACTAGGTGTGAAAGTTAGAAAATATTTTCTGCATGAGAGGAGACTCCAATACTCTCCTCTCACCAGCATCTCATCAAGTAGATTCCACATGCAGAGAAGAATATTTCTTACCTCGGAATTGATAGTAATCATAACTAATAATCTCTCAGAGGCCCTCCACCCTCTGTAACATACATCTTCCCTAGAGATAGGAGGACACTTTCCTCTGCAAACCTACACCCAACACTCAACTCATTTTCATGAAGCTTGTCAATATTCTGAGGTAGAAAAGAATAAGGAAGAGAAAAAGTAGAGAGTTCACTATTCTTCATGTTTCTACGGTGTTGTTTATCATTTTAAAAATTGCTTTGTGGAGTACCGTATGTATAATAGGTGTTAACTCTTTGGCATAAATGTTGCAGAAATGCCCCCTGCTCTGTCTCTTGTCTTTTATGCTGTTTTATGGAGTCATTTATCATACAGCAGGTTCAGATTTGTATGTAATAAAAGCTACCAGTCTTTTCCTTTAAAAAATAGAAAAGAAAAAAGACATAAGGAAAAGAGAAATTAGAAAAGATATACACTATGCTACTAAAAAGAAGAGTAAAGAAACAAAGCACACAAGGACAGGGGAACAAAGTTCAGAAGGGCTCAGATAAAAGTAAATAGGAGGAACCAGCTCCCACCTCCAAGAAAGTGATTCGGTTCAAAAATGTAAACCCCTTCAGCGCCTGCCCAGCCCGGTTCACACAATTTCTGTGGGTAAGGAATGGGAATACTGCTTTTCAAAGTGTAGTGCAAATGTAAATCACCCACACATTATTTCTGCTACTCTGACTTGAGAAGCCTGCAGCAGAGCTGTGAGTAACTTGGGCTTTGAAGTATACCAGGCCTCTTTTACAATCCAGACTCCACTACTTACTTTCTATATGCACATGAGAAAGTTCCTGAAACTCTCAGAGCGTCAGCGTCCTCATTGGCAAAAAGAGATAACACCACCCTTTGCAGCACTGTGGTGGGAACTAGGTGATGTGAAAAATGTAACACATACCTAATGCCATACCTACTACACTGTGTGGCACAATAAATGGTACCTAGTACGTGGGAAGGACCAGCCAGCTATATGTCCCAGGTCTTAATCCCAAGTACTAAAAATTTTAAATTCTGAACCCATTATTCTGAGATAATTAAGTGGAGCTGGTTTTAAGTTAGGTTTTCATGTCTATGCTGGTGTACAGTGGCTTGAAAGTCTTCATTAGGAATATTTTCCATGAAATTACTTTGCTCGTAAGTGAAGACACTGCTCAGGGCTTGCTCGGTAAGAAGTCTGTACCCTGACAAATAGTTATACTGCGCCATTTCCCCAGCTGCTCCTCTCCCTACAGCCAAAGCCATACATAAATTCTCACAAAAACTATTCTGATGCCTTTCCTGACCAGCTCAGATAACACTGGTCATTTGCATTTGCGGGGCAGGGAGAGCGGTTGCTCATGGAATTTCCAAAGGAGGAAAACTCTCAAACATCTGCCTCTCAGTAAAGAAGATCTTTGCAAAAAAAATTTCACTTCAAAGCTATCATCTTTTTTCAAGACCCACTCACCATTCTTTAGCCATAGCTCTTGCTAACCTTGGACGAATGTAAAACACATAGATAGTTAAATACGTCGAACGGTCAGTTATGGAGACTGCGGTAACTCAGGCCAGTGTAGTCCTAGTTCTGTTTATTCCTATTCCACCGTGCCTTCTTATTTAATTATTTTATTAATTACAATGTATTTTAATTAACATGCACCAACATGAACCACCAGTGGTTCTTGTGCACCCAAGAACCACTCCGGCTTTTGCCCCCTCTATTCTATATCATTCATGTCTCTCTTTCTATTACATCTATTTTTACATATCGTCTGCCTTTAAAAAGCCCTGTTTCTGTGCACAACAATGAGAAATAAGGGAGAAAAAAATATCAAAGAAGTAATAGTTGTCACTTTCATATGCTATGAAGTGATCAAAAAGGTGAAGACTAAGAAAAAGACATGGATTTAGGGCTGGGATATTTATTATTGGTGGCATTAAAGCAAGCAGGTGAAATCAAATAGTAAAGAGAATCAAGATTGTAGGGAAGTAAAGAATAATGACAAAGTAGAGAAAACAAAATTACAACGGACAAATAGTTTCAGTAATACAGAGAAAGAGGTTTTGGAGGGAAAAAGTGGGAAAATAAGGCAGTATGCTACATGTAGAAAATGTACAAAGTGACAGAAATCTATAAACAGTTGAGATAAAGTTTCCAAATAACTGTAAGAAACTTCTTGAAGTTGAGCATCATAAACTTGGACAAATGCTATTTGGAATATATTTGTGACACCATTTGGGAATGCTTAGGAATTAATTAAGAATTTCAGAAAAATACATTTGTTTGACATAATGAGCAGAATGGAGTCTCAAAAGAGACAGAAATCCATGGAGGCTAAAGGTCACATTGAAATTATCTGACCAAATTACATTCAGGCCAATATAGCAAGTAAAGTCAAAGATGAGCTGACACAGTGGAAAAATAGAATATAGGTCAAAGATTTTAAAAGCAGGGACCAAGCTTATAACCTCAGACAGACAGGGGAATCGGTTCAGCACAACCTGACTGGTAAGGAGTGTGGGGGAAAAGCAAGAAGGCTGGCTGGGACCCTCAGGCAGCAGCGCCAGAGGGATATTTAAGCAGCCAGTTGGATCCTCCTGAGAAGAGCAGGGTCTAAACCATAAAAAGGTATCCCCGGCCTATAGCACCAGAGCCCAAAAAGTACACAGATAACAGCAGGGCTGCTCTCTGTCAGAGACAGGTGACTGGAGACTGAAAGCCATTTAAAGGGCCAGTGCATAAATTTTCATCTGCAGCCTCTCACCCTGGGCTCCCGGAAAGGTAGGGGCAGAGTAGGCTAGAGACACCTGAAGAGAGACACGGGACAAAGGCTTTGGGGAGAAAGCTGAGAAAGTAGCCACCAGGATCCTGGTGCTGAGTCATCCCCCATGCGGCAGCAGCCATCTTGCTCAGGCAGACCACTCCCCTCAGCGCAGCAGCAGCCTTAGCGAAACATTAGCCCCGACCCCAAGAGGGATTTTGCCCTGCGCTATGGTGCTTAAGCCTGACTGCTGAGCACAGAGTGACTAGATTAACAACTGAAGGAGACAGCCACAGACAGTAGGTCCCTGAAAGTCTCAAACAGACGGGGTCAACACCTGACAGCACCGGAGGTGGATCCAGGAAGAAAAAACAGCGGTAAGTACTAGAGGCTACTGAGACAAAATCTACTATGGTCTTCTCCATGATTTGCAATATTTTCTTTACTACATAGCCTTTTAACATTCATTTCTTGTCAATCAAGTTGGTGCATGTTAAGTCACTAGATTTTATACTTTAATTTATTTCTCTCCTTTCGTATAGTAGTCTTAATCTCTTTACAGCCTTAATACTGGTTCATGTGCTATTGATAGTGGGATTGCAAGGGACAGTTATATTTTCGCTTGTGGGTTTGTTTCCTGGGCTTTGTGGTTTTGCTCTGGCAACCAAATAATGGGAAGACAAAGAAACAACCACCAATCAAAAGGAAAGGAGGAATTCCCAGAAAGACTATGAAATGAAATAGATGCAAGTAAACAGATACTGAGTTCAAAACGATGGTTATAAGGAAGTTCAATGAGCTCAGTGAGAATTACAAAAAACTACAGTGAAGCTACAAGGAACTTGCTGCAAACTATAGCAGCATGAAAAAGGACATAGAAACTATCAACAAGAACCAAGAGGAAATGAAAAATACAGTTTCTGAATTGAAGAACACCGTAGAAGGAATCAAAAGCAGGTTACACGAAGCAGAGGATTGAATCAGCAAGCTGGAGGACATGGTAGGAAAAAAAAACCCAGAAAGAGCAAGAAAATGAAAAAAGGCTCAAAAAGAACAAAGAGGGGTTCAGGGAAATGCAAGGCAACATGAAATGTAATAATATCCATATAATTGGAATGTCACAAGGAGAAGAAGAGGGGCAATGGATAGAAAACCTATTTGAAAAAGTAATGATGGAAAACTTCTCTAATTTGAGGAGAGAAAATGTCACACAAGTCCAGGAAGCAAAGAGGGTCCCAATCAAGAGGAACCCAAAGAGACCCACTCCAAGGCACATCATAATTAAAACGGCAGATATAAAAGACAAAGAGAGAAACTTCAAGGCAGCAAGGGAGAAAAGGGAAGTAACACACAAGGGAACCCCAATAAAGCTACCAGCTGACTTCTCCACAGAAACACTACAAGACAGAAGGCAATAGCAAGAAATATTCTGAGTAACAAAAAGCAAAGGCCTGCAACCAAGACTACTCTACACAGCAAGGCCGTCAATTAAAATGGAAGGCTAAATAAGGAGTTTCCCAGACCAAAAAAAAAAAAAAAAAAAGGCTAAAAGAATACACCTCTACCAAACTAGCATTGCAAGGTATGCTAAAGGGACTGCTTTAAGAAGATGAAGAACAAAAGTGAGAGAGAAGAATACAAGTACAAAGGGAAAAAATGAATAAGTACCTATTAGTAATAACTTTAAATGTAAACAGATTAAATGCTCCAATTAAAAGACATAAGGTAGCTGAATGGATAAGAAAACATGACCCACACATATGCTGACTACAGGAGACCCAACACAGAAAAAAAAGACCTATGCAGACTGCAACTAAAGGGTTGGAAAAAAATATTCCAAACAAATGGACAGGAAAAAAAAAAAAAACCCAGAGTAGTAATACTCATATCAGACAAAATAGACTTCAAAACAAAGGCCATAAAAAGAGACACAGAAGAACACTTCATAATACTCAAAGGAAGAATCTGTCAAGAAGACATAAACATTGTAAACCTATATGTACCCAACATAAGAGCACCCAAATATATAAGGAAAATCCTGGAGGACTTCAAGAAAGATATAGACAGCAACACACTTATACTAGGGGATTTTAATACCCCACTGTCGAAAATGGATAGATCTTCCAAACAAAATATCAACAAGGATATAGTGGAACTGAACAATGCATTAGATCAAAGGGACCTAACTGACATATATAGAACCTTTCATCCCAAAGAAGCAAAGTACACATTCTTATCAAATGCACATGGAACATTTTCAAAGATAGACTACATGATAGGACACAAAACAAAGCTCAAATAATTTAAGAAAATTGAAATCATATCAAGCATTTTCTCAGACCACAAGGGCTTAAAACTAGAAACCAACCTCAAGGAAAAAACTCAAAAACATTCAAACTCATGGAGACTGAACAGCATGCTATTAAACAATGAATGGGTCAATCATGAGATCAAAGAAGAAATCAAAGTTTCTGGAAACAAATGAAAATGAGCATACAACAGTCCAAAACCTATGGGACACCGCAAAGGCAGACCTATGAGGAAAGTTCATAGTAACACAGGTCTACCTAAAAAGATAGAAACATTTAAATAAACAACCAAACCATACGTCTATAAGAACTGGAGAAAAAACAACAAACAAAGCCCAGAGCAAGCAGAAGGAAGGAAATAATCAAGATCAGAGCAGAATGGAATGACATAGAGACTAAAAGAACAATTCAAAGGATCAATAAATCCAGGAGCTTGTTCTTTGAAAAGATAAACAAAATCAACAAGCTTTTAAGCAGATTCATCAAGAAAAGAAGGGAGAGGATGCAAATAAATAAAATCAGAAATGAAAGAGGAGAAATTACAACTGATACCACAGAAATACAGAGGACTGTAAGAAATTACTATGAACAACTATATGCCAAGAAATTTGAAAACCTAGGTGAAATGGACAAATATCTAGAAAAATATAATCTTCTAAAACTGAATGAAGAAGAAGCAGAAAGCCTGAACAGACAGATAACAGCCGGTGAAATTCAAGCAGTAATCAAAAAACTCCAGGCACACAAAAGCCCTGGACCAGATGGTTTCACAAAAGAATTTTACAAAACATTTCAGGAAAAGCTAATCCCTGTTCTTCTCAGACTATTCCAATAAATCTAAGAGGGAAAACTCCCAAACTCTCTTTATGAGGCCAGCATCACCCTAATCCTAAAACCAGATAAAGACACAACAAAGAAAGAAAACTACAGGGCAATATCGCTGATGAACATAGATGTTAAAATCCTCAGCAAAGTATTGGCAACTCAGATCCAGCAATATATTAAAAAGATCGTACACCATGATCAAGTGGGATTCATGCCAGGGGTACAAGGATGGTACAACATTCACATATCAATAAACATAATACATCACGTAAACAAAAGGAAAGACAAAAATCACATGATCATATCAATAGATGTAGAAAAAGCATTTGGTAAGGTACAGCACCCATTTATGATAAAAACACTCAGCAATGTGGAAATAAAGGGGGCATACCTCAACATAATAAAGGCTATATTCAAGAAACCTACAACCAACATTATACTGAATGGCTGAAAACTAAAAGTTTTCCCACTAAGGTCATAAACAAGACAAGAATGTCTGCTTTCACCGCTTCTATTCAACATAGTATTAGAAGTCCCAGCCACAGCCAACAGACAAGAAAAAGAAATAAAAGGCATCCAAATTGGAAAGGAGGAATTAAAACTGTCATTGTTTGTGGATGACATGATAGTGTACATAGAAATCCCTATAGACTCCACCAAAAAACTACTCAACCTAATAAGTGAATTTGGCAAAACAGCAGGATACAAAGTCAATATACAGAAATCAAAGGCATTTTTGTATTCCAACAATGAAATATCAGAATCAGAAATCAGGGGAAAAATCCAATTTACTATAGCAGCGAGAAAAATAAAGTACCTAGGAATAAACCTAACCAGGGAGGTAAAAAACCTGTACTCAGAAAACTATACAATACTGAAGAAAGAAATTAAGGAAGGCATGAATAAATGGAAGTATATACCATGTTCATGGATTGGAAAAATTAACATCACCAAGATGTCCATACTCCCCAAAGAAATTTATAAATTCAGCACAATCCCTATTAAAATACCAATGACATATTTCACAGATATAGAAAAAGCATTTCAAAAATTTATATGGAATCATAAATGACCCTGAATAGCTGTAGCAACTTTGAGAAAAGAACAAAGTAGAAAGGATCACAATACCTGACATCAAAATATATTGTAAGGCCACTGTAATCAAAACAGTCTGGTTCTGGCATAAGAACAGATGCATAGATCAATGGAACAGAATAGAGAGCCCAGAAATAAACCCATGTCTTTATGGTCAATTAATATTCCACAAAGCGGGCAGAAGCATAAAATGGAGTGAAAATAGCCTTTTCATCCAATGGTATTGGGAGATCTGGACAGCTATATGCCAAAAAAACTGAAATTTCACCACCAACTTATACCACACACAAAAATAAACTCAAGGTGAATAAAAGACTTAAATATAAGTTGTGACACCATAAAAGTCCTGGAGGAGAACATAGGCAGGAAAATCTCAGATATTCTATGCAGCAATATTTTCACCAATATGTCCCCTAGAGCAAGGGACATAAAGGAAAGAATAAACACATGACACTTTGTCAAAATAAGAAGCTTCTGCACGGCTAATGAAAACATCAGCAAAATGAAAAGGGAACCAACCACATGGAAAAATATATTTGCCAATGATATGTCAATCTCCAAAACATATAAAGAACTCACACGACTCCACTCCAGGAAGACAAACAATCCAATTAAAAAATGGGCAAAGGACCTGAACAGACACTTCTCCAAGGAGGACATACACAGGGCCAAGAGACATGTGAAAGGATGCTCAGCATCACTAGCCATCAGAGAGATGCAAATTAAAAGCACAATGAGATACCACTTCACACCAGCCAGAATGGCCATCATAAACAAATCAACAAACAACAAGTACTGGTGAGGATTTGAAATTTGTACTAGATTTTTCTAGTACAGACTTCCTAGTGATTGCTGTTAGACATGGACAAAGTTTGTCGATCAGGAAACGTGCTATGATAGCTTTAAGCAAACAGGTAACTCTATCCAGCATAATTTCTCCAGGAAACAATGCCTTGTATTGTAGGGAGAAAAGTTATAGTGATTGAGAGTGAAGTTCACCTTCTTGTCTGGAAGAATAATCTGTGACCATTTTTTAAAATATATTTTATTGATTATGCTATTACAGTTTTACCATTTTTTTCTCCATTTTTTTCCCTCTGGCCTGCACCCCATCCCATCATGCCTCCCATCTTAGTTCATGTCCACAGGTTGTGCATATCAGTTCTTTGGCTTTTCAATTTCCTGTACTATTCTTAACCTCTCCCTGTCTACTCTTTTTGTTTGTTTTGTTTTGGGTTCTTTTTGTCAACATTTTCCCTCCACCACTTTCCCATTCAACTCTTTAGACTTTGACTCTTTCGTCTGAGTAATCACAGTATTTTAAACCTGTTTCTATCTCTTCCATTACTGCATCACTCTTCTCTACGTACACTGTATATCATTTCTAAACATCCCCTTTTTATAAGTGCAATGCAGCAGTCTATTAAAGCAAAAACTAAGGCTGAGTAAAATGATTCCCCCCTTGTTCTTGCAAGTAATGTACTATTAAGACATCGAAATTTCATGCTGGCACAATTATGCTAACTTTTGATTGCCACGTAAGGATAATGAGAACCATTTTAATAGCTGTGCCCTCGGCTACTAGGCTAATAGCCTCTCTGGGAAACCCATGACCCTACTACCTCTTATAATTTTCCTGTTTAGAATGGTTTTTCAAATCCTTAGTTCTTCCTCTGGGTGAAGCACTTTTCTCTGTCTGAGAAAGTTGTATTGCCTTAGGAAGTCTCGTGTACTGTTAACGGAAGAGAAGACTTCTTTCCTGCCGACCAGATTAACCTCAGAGATCTGTGGGATTGTGAGTTCCACATTAGATTATTCTAATATCCCAGGCACTGTCCTTGCCCCCCTTTCCCCTCCTTTCCATCATAACAGTGTGACTCTAAGGAAGGCTGAAACTTCAAGGTTGACGCTTTTATGTGTACCTGGCCCATTAAGGTTGAGTAATTAAAATTTTTCCCTTAACTGTTTCCTACACTTCCAAAATACTTTTAAATTATCCCCAAGTAAGGCTGTGTAAACTTAAGATAACTTGGATTGAACTAAGTAGAAGAGAAATATATCTGTCCCTTTATCTTGGACAGATTTCTTTCTTATTAGATACTTGAATTGACAAAAAGAAAAGTAAGGAGGAAAGACCAATGTAACATAGGGTAAGGAGAATTGGGCTGAGAGTCCTAGCTCTGCCACCTGTATTCTATGGAAGCCTGTGTAAGTCACTTCTCCTATCTGGGCCTTAGTTTCCCCATTAAAATTAAAATTAAAATTAAAAGGAAAAGGTAGAGGATTGGACTAGATAACCATTGGCTGTCTCTTCCACATTTAATATCCTATACTGCACATAAATATATTTGAGATATGTGATGAAATAGTAAAAAAACAGGAAAACATTTTAAAATCTTCAAAAAGGTGACAATTAGTGATACCTACCCCTATGTGCCAGCCTGGGAATTTAGCCATGAAAGAAGCAGATATGTCCCTGCCCTCACCAAGTCTAATGGCAGAGAGGAGGGCAAACATTAAAAATTATAAACATGATTATAGTCACACCAATAACTACTGAGTGAACTGACTTATTATACTTTTTTTTTCCAAAAGCACTATTTTTATTTATATAGAATCCTAACCACTTCAGTGGCAGGAGGAGCAGGAGAGGTTCCTTTTTCACTTTAGGGACCCCCATAATGTTGGTCTGTTGTTACCAAACATGCAGACAAGTGGCATCACAGGTTTGGTAAACTAACTACAATGTGAGGTCCCTCTCTCCTAGAGCAACAAGGTGAGCATCAGTCTCTGCTTCTGTAAGAATCCTGAATTTAGGGTTTTCAATTGTAACTAGTCCAACTTCTCTTTCTGAAGGTTTGAAATAAATTGATAGAACAGTAAACGGGCATGTAATTGCAGTTTCCATAGACTGTTCATATATCCAATCAAATTTCTTCTTCACTTTTTTTTCAAGAAAGCTGGTTAACTCAGTTTGTTTAGCTCCTGCTGTAGTGGCTTTAAACCCACAGTAGTAACATGCAGGATCACACTTGTACACCTGAGGGCTTTGTTCTTCACCTATAAAAACTGTAGGTGAAGGGCCCTTGGAGCTTCCAAGAAAGAAGGAGAGAGATTAGCACCTTAAGGTATGAAAGAGGGAAGAGAGGCGCAGGTGTGCTCTGGGGGAGAGAGAGAGAGAGAGAGAGAGGGAGAGAGTCAGAGGGGGACACAACTGGAGAGACAAAAGGGGGAGGGAAGGTGAGGGCATGCTCCCTAGAGAGAACTGCTGAGAAAGCACGTTTTAAGTAAGAAAAATAGAGAAAAAGGAGGAGAGAGGAAGAGAAATAGAAACTATAATCAAAAGAACCCAAAGAAAGTTGAAAAGGAGAGAAAAAATGAAAATTATATAAAGGTTGACCAAGGTTTGCATGGTATCTACTTCCAGTTTAGAAATTTCAGGACTTAGCCAAACTTCAAAATTATCTTGAACACTACTGCATAAGCTTCTATTCTAGTAGGTGAAGTTGTTAATTATCAGTTCTGGATATAAGTAACAGTATATTCTGCTGAGATCACAAAGTAGCCAATTGTTGTGCACAGGGAATTATGCCATGTCATCACTCTATAATTTTATATGCTCGGTAATGAAGTACACAGAGAACAAATTTCTCCTGTGTCTGAGATGAGACAGGACCCTGGCTACCAGCGAATATATGATGTGTGACATATCTGCTTAGAATGATAGAGACTAACCTTGCAATCTCCAACAGTTCGTGTCAACCTTATATACACTCACAGAAAATAAACTGTCTAGGAGAGAGTAGCCCTAAGACCCCGTCTGACAACAGTAAGCTTACCTACTGATGCACCTTCTTCCAGCCCCTGTCTAGAGCTACCCTCTCTTCATTTCCTGGTTTGAGAGTCCCAGGAGACTATGAGTCTCCATGATGGATCAAACCTCCCCTTTGTTTCAAGATGACTTCAGAAAGAATAAGTATCTTGATTAAGAACTTGAGACTTACACACAATGTTATGCCCTTAGGAACTTCCATTGTACTCTACATTTACCTGCAGATAAATAACCAATTACAAATAAACATCAAACCAGAAGAAAATGAGAAGGTTCTAGAGTCTGTAGACTTGGATACTTGTATCAATGAGTAACTTCAATTTGTGGCAAAATAGTTTTTTGTTGGTACAATTGTCCCAGCCTGATTAAATAACAGAGCTATTGAGATGTTTAGTAAGTGATCTTTCAGGGTATTCTCTGGCGAATGAAGATGAAGACAGGTGTAAGGGCGGTCTCTGCACTTGCTCATTGCCCAGTAAATTCATAAACAGAAATATTGCTTTGCCTCTTATGTGACGAAGGGAAATCATTTCAATAATACCAATAAAATCATAAATTAGTTGCAGAGTTGATGGACAGATTCACAGCCTACGTACTAAATTGGGACAGTTAATAACAAAGTTGAGTGATTTCATAAACTATCTGGCATGGCAACTGAGCCCAAATGCCAAAAAAATTAAGCCTAGGAGACAAATTTTAAAAATGAGTGAGTGAACAAGTGAGCAAGCTGTTTCTTCTTATTGTCACAGGTCACCCATACCTTCCTATTTCTCTCCTAAAAAGAGGATGTAAGCTGCTCATGGGACCCTGTTAGAGAAAGGCAGTCCAGCATACCGGTTAAAAGCTTAGATTCTAGAGTTAACCAGCCTGGGTTTAAATCCTGACTCTATCACTAGTTACATAACATTAAACAAGTTACTTCAGCTCTCTATGCCTCAATTTCCTCATCTTTAGAGAACATACTAGAGCTACCTAATAAGATTGTTATGAGTCTGAAATGAGTTAATATTGGTAAAGTGCTTAGAAAAGTACCTGGCACATATTTTAAGTTCTATAAAGTACTCAGTGATTGAATTGAGATGTTTAGTAGGTGGTCTTAACTTATTAATTTGTTATTATTAAGTTAAATTATAATAACAAACCCCAAAATACTGTTCCTTTAACTTTATGTAGCCTTCTTATATGTTACTATCATTTTCAATTAATTTACCATCATAATAATCATCAACACAATTACTGTTATTACTATTATACCACTATGATCTTGGCCAAGCTAATTGCCTTATAATCTATTAATCTCAGGTCTATCTGTGAGAAGTAAACATGGAGATGCTATAAGATCTCAAGGCTGATTTTAGGATCCTCACAAGAATCCCTCTAATAGAGAAAGGAATTCAAAATAATGAAACAAAATAATTAAAGTAATAAAATAGTGTTATCTATTAATAGCCTATACAGCCATTATAGTAATTATATCTCAATTTTTAAAATAATAATCTATACAGGCAAAAGATCACTGACCTTGAAATAGCAACCTAGAAAATTTTATACTTATTCCAGGGATGCTGGACTGGCATTGTTCAGAAAATATGGGTCACTCACAGACTTATAAAACATTAAAGCTGGAGAAGTAAATATGATTATGTAGCAGGTATGACTCTAAGTCCACAGATCAGGGATACAAGAAACAATGTGTTGCCTTAATTTCTTTTAATTACCTTAAATCTGACTTCGAGCCCCAGTCACCAGGCTGCTGGAGAAATGCTATGCCATCCATTATTTGGGTTCCCAATTCCCAAGCTGTGCCAATATCCTGGGATCTTTCAGCACCTAAGCATGAGGGAGTTTCTCAGTCATCTATCCAGATTGCTAAGAAACCCATTTTCCCAATAGATTGTGATGCCTGCCAGTCCAGCATGTCCCCTTTTCTAGGCGTTCTTGGAGCACTAGAGTCTTAGGCAAGGTTGGGAATTCCTGAGCCTGGGGCCCAAGTTTCTAATAAGCGCAAGTCCCAGTGACTTTTATCCCCTTCCCAGTCTCCTTCTTTCTCTTTCTTACCTCTCCAGGACAAAAATTATACTAGGTGGAGGTAATACCCTATTGAAAGTAAAGAAGATTTAGTGACATCAAGATTTATTTTTATAGCCTACAAAAAAAATACCTGAAGCAAGGTATTTCTAAAGGACCTGGCTATGCACTTGAATTGCAGGAGTAGAAATAAATACATGGCAAAATGCAAAGTAATGCACACTTCCCAAAATTATCCTGCCACACATCAAAAACCCAATTAAATGGCTCTTATTTGAAATATTTGGCTCTGAATAACTGTTGACTGTTTCCAAAAATAAAAGCTACTCTTAACCAATGCCTTTGACATCTTTTAAGAACACTCAAAAACTCTGCCAACCCTGAGACAGAACCGGCAAGATTCACTTTTATGTTACAAGAAATAATGTTGACTTTGAACTATGAAAACACACTTTTTATTTTACAAGTGACTGTCTTAGGTCTGGCTGCTATAACAAATTACCAGAGACTGGTTGGCTTAAACAACAAATACTTCTCACAATTCTGGTGGTTGTAAATCCAAGATTAAGTCACCAGCAGATGTGTCCGGTGAGATCCCAGTCCCTGGTTCGTAGATGGCCATCTTCTCGCTGTGTACTCACATGACAAAAAGAATCAGAGAGCTCTCCGGAATCTGCTTTACTAGGGCACTAATCTCATTCATGAAGGCTCCACCTTCATGACCTAACCGCTTTCCAAAGGCCCCACCTCCTAACGCCATCGCATCAACATATGAACTTGAGGGAACACAAAATATTGAACCCACAACAATGATAATCGCAGGTGGAAAAATAATAGTTTATGTTTGCTATATACTTACTAGAGGCCACTTCAATCAACTTATATAATTCTCACAACTTGATGAGATAAATCCCGTAACTATCTCTATTTACTGATGAGGAATTAGTCCGATGACACGCGTTTGGTGTCTAGGTGCCAAGTCTGTCCCATCAGCCCCACCTAGTGGTGCTGCTCTAATTCACAGGCTGGCAAGTGGTGGAGCCAGCGTGAGAATCCAAATTGAACATCAGCACCAGGCAATCAGCATGGTTTTTTTTTTTTTCTTTTTTCTTTTTACATGTTATACTGAGAATTTCACAAAGCACTCAAAAGACAATCTTTCTCTAAGCACATATGCTCACTATTTCACCAACTGTTCCCATTCCTTAGCGGCTCTAAATCTTCCTCGTTGAAGAGGCATAGTCTACCTCTGTGGGGGAACTGCCTGCCCTCTGGCTTGGGTTCTACTCTCTGGAGCTGCAGAGTTAGTCTGCTTTCACATGGCAGCCCCTCAAACCCCTAAATGCAGTTTTCACATCTCCCTTGAGTCTTGTTTTCATCCTTTCGTTCCTTTAATTCCACCAAGTTAGTGCCCACTGAGGCGACTGAGTGCAGCAGTTCAGTGCTGTGTTTGGGAAACCTCCACTTACTAGCTGGCACACTTGGACACCTTTCCTAAGCTCCCTAGGCCTCAGATACCTCATCTGCAAAGCACACATAATAATAATTCCTACATCATAGGACAGTTGCATTAATTTAGATAAGACGTGTAAAGTGCTTAGCATCTGCCTGGCAATAATTAAGTGCTTACTAACTGTTTCTTGTCGTGATTATGATTATCACTCCTAACGCTCCAAATTCAGCCCTGCAAACTCTTCCCTGCTCAAACGGAGACCAAATGTTCAGAATGACCTACACAAATGATTTCTGACCTCAGTATGATGCAATGTCACAGAAAGCAGCTTAACCTGGAGCCTTTGCCTAATGGATCTGTGTTTATGGAATGATTGTGTAACCCCAAAATTCAGATATTGAAACCCTAATCCCAAGGTGATGGTATTTGGAGGTGGTGGACCCTTCAAAAGGTAATGCGGTCATGAAGATGGAGCCCTCACGGATAGGATTAGTGCCTTTTATAAGAAGAGGCCCCAGAGCTCTCTCGCTCTCTTTCTACCATGTGAGGATACAGTAAGAAGTCAGCCGACTGCGACCCAGAAAACGGCGCTCACAGGAATTCAGCCCTGGTCTTGGACTTTAAGCTCCCAGAACCATGAGAAGTAAATTTCTGTTATTTAAAAGTCACCTAGGCTCTGCTACTTTGTTAGGTCAGCTTGAACAAAGACATCTGGTTTCTAAAAAATTAGCTTGCTTAGAACGGCTATGGAGGTTAATTTTGATAGAGTGTGTCTGCCACCTACTGTAATTTTTGTGAATTACCAGCCAACAATGTTCTTTTACCTAAGAAAAACTTGGAATTAAAGCTACACTAGCACTGTTGTAAGAACTAAGGGAAGTGCTGCAGAGAATACTGCAAGGGTTTGAGATGACCCCCAAATTACAGCCCCTTTCTACCTTATGACCAGTAAATAAGGTGGTTAGAGGCCAAACATCACTTTTGTTATTGATAAAGCTGATGTTAGAGCATGTTGTAGAGGATCAGAGCTTAATTATGCTTTTAACGCAGACGCCCAAATTAGACCCACCCAAGTACAAGCAGTGCTGAACCACCACAGACCTTTCTACCTGGAAGCCTGTCCTTATAAAACTTAGTGCCTGGAGGAAAAGAGATGAAAGAAGGCTGCCTGAGAGCAGGAAGGAGAGGAAAATGTCCACTCACTCTCTCCCTCCAAACTCACCCATCAGACATGGCGCAACATTCCCCACCCCGCAGTGTGGAGTGAATGCATGTCCATCCACAAGGAAGGAAATGTCAGGAAGAAAGAATGATGCTCCCACCTGCCATCCTACCACCGCCCTGCCTTAAAAAGGTTAGGAAATTGTAAACTGTTCAGAATAATAACTCATACAAAACAGTAGTAGCAACAGGGATGAAGAACTAAATAAAATTATTTTTACTTTTATTTTTCACCTACTCAGACAGCCAGTGAGTAATAGAATATTAAATCCCTTTGTTGTGAGAAGTAAATTAGCTAACACATAGAAAGCACTTAGCACATATCTATTTCCACTCTGTGAAGAGAATCTTTAAAAGAGTAGAACAAATTATCTCTCCTCCACTCAAAATCCTCCATGGGCTTCTAACCCTGCTCAGAGTAAAACCTAAGACTGTAAAATGACCTACAAAGCCCTGCGTAATCTGGCTTCTCAGGATCTTCCTCACATTTCCTACTATTCTCCCCGCTTCTCTCCACTGTTTGCCCATCCCCCAGCATGCCCGGCAGGCTCCCTCCTCAGGGTCAGAAGATTAAAGGTCAAACCAACCTCTGCTCTGCGGAAGTTTCATTCAAAAGTGGGGCGTGGGTTGTGTTGTGATGGGAGACCCAGACAAAAAACCCATAACAAATATATCTCTAATGTCAGATGGTGCTAAGTGCTAAAGGGATCACTGAAGTGAAGACAGGGTAGAAAGAGCTATGAGCAGGCTGGGGTGGCGGTAACTGGGATTGTAATCAGAAGTTGGGGCGCGTGCAGAACCAACTGACATTTCTCTCTCACGTCCATGTTTCTCTTCCTCTCATTCTCCCTCCCATCTCCTCTCCCTCTCTTAATAAATAAATAAATAAATAAATAAATAAATAAATAAAATCTTTTAAAAAGTAAAATATTTATTTCAGACAGAGGGTTGCAAAATGAAAAAAGGTAACAACATAAATATGAGCAGTTCTAAAGATCATATACAATAGTTCAGGGAAATACAGGTTTTAATCATGGAATTTTATTTTATTCTTTTGACCCAAAGTTTCCACTACTACATTTCCTTCCTGAACTAAAGTATAATCATTAAAGTAAGTGATTTTGATTAAATGCTTCTACACCCTCTGCTGTAGAGACCAAGTCCCTGCCCCCATGGAGCAGACGCCAGGGAAATGGTAAGTAAACGAAGAGATGAGTGTGTAATTCAGGGAGTCATCAGTGCTGTGAAAGGAGGAGGAAACAAGTTACTGAGGGGGGAGACAATGGCGGCAGTATGGATAGGGAGGAGGGGTGGCATTTTCCATATGGGATCCAGGAAGGGCTCTGCGAGGCATTTAAACAAAGACTCAAATAAAGGAAGGAAAAAGCCGAAGCAAGGTCCAGTGCCCTGAGTCAGAAGTAAGCTTGTTACGGGTCTTAGGTCAGGTACTCCAGCAGCAGACTGAAACAAAGATCGGTGTGTGCATGATTTACTAAGAAAACTCCCCCCAATTGTTAGCGAGCAGGTGGAGAAAAGGAAACATGGAGAACTGTGAGTGGGAATGTAAATTTGTATAACTACTGTGGAAAACAGTATAGAGGTTCCACAGAAAGTTAAAAATAGAACTATCATAGGATTCAACAATTCCACTTCTGGGTATTTATCTGAAGTAATAAAATCACTATTTCAAAAAGATATCTGCACCCCATGTTCATAGCAGCATTATTTACAATACCCAAGACATGGAAACAACCTATATGTCTATCAACAATTTGAATGGATAAACAAAATGCAGTAAGTATGTATATAATGGAATATTATGTACCCATAAAAAGAAATCTTGCTATTTGCACAACATGAATAGACCTTGAGGTCGTTATGCTAAGTGAAATAAGTCAGAGAAAGACAAATACTATATGATCTCACTTATAAGTGAAATCTAAAATAAAAAATTGAATGCATAGATACAGAAAACACATTGGTGGTTGCCAGTCTGTTGGGAGGGGATGAGAAAATGTGTAAGGGTGGTCAAAAGGTACAAACTTCCAGTTATAAAATAAATAAGTCATGAAGAGCCCTGGACCATGTGGCTCAGTTGATTGGAGTGTCATCCAACAACCAAAGGGTTGCAGGTTTGATTCCTGGTGAGACCACATACCTAGGCTGAGGGTTCAGTCCCAGGTCCAGGTGTGTATAATACCCTGTCCACGAATGCTAGGGAGACAACCCATCAGTGCTTCTATCTCACATCGATGTTCTCTCTCTTCCTTCCTCTCTCCCTTCCTCTCTCTCTTAAAGCAATGAAAAAATGTGCTCAGGTGAGAATTTTTAAAAAACATTTTTAATGTAAGCCATGAGGATGTAAGGTACAGCTTGGTAGACTATAGTTAGTAATACTGTATTATATATTTGAAAGTTGCTAACGGAATAAATATTAGAAGTTCTCATCACAAGAAAAAAATTCTAACTATGTGTGATGATAGATCTTAACTAAACTTATTTTGGTGATCATTTTGCAATGTATACAAGCAGATGTTAACTATACTTATTGTTGTAAATATTAACTATACTTATTGTGGTGATCATCCCATAATGTATACAAATATCAAATTATATTGCACACCTGAAACCCATATAATATTAGATGTCAATTATACATCAATTTAAAAAATCATTATGTTGTACATCTAAAACTAATACAATAGTATATGTCAGTTATATTTCAATTAAAGCATTAATTTTTTTAAATGGCTAATCAGAGCAGTATTTCCTGAGTTCTTTTTTTTTTTACTTTTTAAGTATATTTTATTGATTATGCTATTACAGTTGTCCCAAATTTTTCTCCCATTTATCCCCTTTATCCCCCTCTGCCCTGACACCCCCGCCCTCCAGCATTCCCACCCCTTAGTTCATGTCCGTGGGTTGTACATATAAGTTCTTTGGCTTCTCCATTTCCTATACTGTTCTTAACCTCCCCCTGTCTATTTTGTGCCTGCCATTTATGCTTCTTAGTCCCTGTTCCTTTTCCCCCATTCTCCACCCTCCCCCTCCCCACTGATAACCTTCCATGTGATCTCCATTTCTGTGATTCTGTTCTGTTCTAGTTGTTTGCTTAGTTTTGGGTGCGGGGCGGGTTTAGGTTCAGTTGTTGATAGTCGTGAGTTTGTTGTCATTCACTGTTCATAGTTTTGATCATCTTCTTTTTCTCAGATAAGTCCCTTTAACATTTCATATACTAAGGGCTTGGTGATGATGAAATCCTTTAGCTTGACCTTATCTGGGAAGCACTTTATCTGCCCTTCCATTCTAAACAATAGCTTTGCTAGATAGAGTAATCTTCTCTTCATATCGTATAAATCTTTTGCTTTTTACTGAGTTCTTATTTTAAAAAGAAGAAAAGCAAATGCTCCCAAAAGAAACTAGTAAGGGAGTTGGGGAAGCAGGATGGGGAGGGGAGAAAGCCAAGAAAGGGTGTAATCTCATACAAAGTCCAGGCGTCAGCTGTAGCCTGCAGGGGACCTCTGGAATGTAGGTTATTGCTCTGAGTTTAGAGTTTATCTCAACTGGAGTCAAAGGAGCTGGGCTTCCATGCTTTTGCAGAGGCTAAGGCCTGAGAGAGCTGGTGCAGGGGCGATGTAAACTCTGAGTCATTTCCTTGTGCCTTTGCCTGAGCAAAGCAGTTCCAATACTGATTTCATTTCCTTTGACCACAGACCCCGAAGTTACACTAAGTGAAATAAGCCAGACACAGAAAGGCAAATACTGTGTTATCTCACTTACGTGTGGAATCTAAAAAAGTTGAACTCAGAACCAGAGCATAGAACAGTGGTTGCCAAGGGCTGGGGGCTGGAGATAGGGAGATGTTGATAAAAGGGTACAGGCTTTCACTTATAAAATGAATAAGTTCTGGAGATAGAATGTAAGCATGGTGACCATAGTTAACAGTACTGTATTATATACTTGAAATTTGCTAAGAAAGTAAATCTTAAGTGCTCTCACAACAAAAAAAGAAAAAGAAAGAAAAGTTAACTTTGTGAGTTGATGGATGGATTAATTAACCTGATTGCGGTAAACATTTTGTAGCGTATTCATTTGGTTAGAGCATCATCTCAATATACCAAGGTCGTGGGTTAGATTTCTAGTCCGAGCACATATAGGAAAGCAACCAATAAATGCATAAGTGGAACAACAGATCAACGATATTCTCTCTCTCTCCCCTACTCCTCCCTCTCTCTAAAATCAATAAATTAAAAGAAACAATGTATACATATATCAAGTTATTACATTGTACATCCTAAATATATAGGTTGGGGGGTTCTAACAGCCCGAGGACAAACCTGCTTTGAGAGTTGCAGGTGCTGGCCATTAAAAAGCTGCAGAAATGTTTTACTAAGGAGTTAAGAGGATCTAGGCAGGGCACTGACAGAGTTCACTACTGTTTATTCAGGAACTAAAAGCCTAGGAAAGGGGGAAATTGTTGGAAATAGCATTGTGATACCGGTTTCCAGTATTCCAGAACACCATTGTTTTATTTTTCATTTAATAAACATTTACCGAACACCTATCATGTGTGAAATATTACGCTAGCCCTGAGGATACAGTGATGGACAACACAGAGACTCCGTTACTGTGCCTTCCTGGCACCTGTAGCCTGGCCATGAATAGAAATACTAAATTAATGTCAAGCACTAGAGGACACAAAGCAGGGGAACAATGACAAGTTTGGGAGTCAGAACGGGCCTCCCTGCAGAAGTGGCATCTAAGCCGAGGCTGAAGAAAGACGAGGATGTAGAAAAGCAGAGGTGGATTAGGTGGAAGGTAAGCAGGGAGTGTTTCAGGAGACAGTGTCTCATGCTCGAAGGCCAGGCAGCATAGAGCGCAGTGAGTTCGCAGAGCTCAAGGAAATCTGGCAAGGCTGAGACAGAAAGAGTGAGTGGCAACAGGTGACGTTGGGGATGGTGGGAGTGGGCGGATTAGCCGGTGGGCCAGGTGAAGAATGATGTGTTGCAGTCCAAGGAAAATGATGAGATTCGAATACAACTTGGTAGCTAATTGGATGTGAACATAGGACTTGGATTTACAATATACATTTTTAAGAAAAATTAAGAATGTAAGAACAAGTTTTGGGAAAAGCATTTTGCCACTTCATTCTGTTTTGAAATATTAGTATTTTGATTAGTGCAAGGTGCTATTTTGATATTTCAAAACCTCTGAAATCTGAGTCATGTAAAGACACCATTTTTCATATATATATATATATAACATGCATTTTTATTACCTTAAATTTATTTAATCTTTTTTTCATTGTTGTTCAGTTACCGTTGTCCTCATTTCCGACCCACCCGTTGCTCTCCCCTGCTCCATTCAAGCCCCACCCCCAAAGGCACTCTCCACCCATTGTCCTTGTCCATGTGTCCTTTGTACACGTTCCCCTTTTTTCCCCCATTAACCTCCTCCCGCTTCCCTCTTGTCACTGTCAGTTTGTTCTTTATTTCCATATCCAAGTTCTTTTTTGCTTACTTGTTTGTTTTGTTGTTTAGTTTCCATTTATAGGTGAGATCATATGGTATCCGTCTTTCACCACCTGGCTTATTTCACTTAGCATTATGCTCTCCAGTTCCATCCATGCTGTCACGAAGAGTTGGAGTTCCTTCTTTCTTTCTACTACATATTTCATTGTATAAATGTACCACAGTTTTTTGATCCACTCCTTTACTGATGGGCATTTAGGCTGTTTCCAGCACTCAGGTACTGTAAATAATGCAGCTATGAACATAGTGGTACATAGGTACATTTAAATTGGTGTTTCAGGACTCTTAGGGTATAATCCTAACAGTGGAATCACTGGATTGAAAGGCAATTCCATTTTTAGTTTCCTGAGGAAATTCCATACTGCTTTCCACAGTGGCTGCACCAGTCTGCATTCCCACCAACGGGGCACTAGGGTTCCCTTTTCCCACAACTTTACCGGCACTTGCTGTTTGTTGATTTGTTTATGATGCCCATTTTGACCAGTTTGAAGTGGTATCTCATTGTGGTTTTAATTTGCATTTCTCTGATAGCTAGAGGTGTCGAGCATTCTTTCATGTGTCTATGGGCCCTTCGTATGTCCTCTTTGGAGAAGTGTCTGTTCAGGTCCTTTGCCCATTTTTTAACAGGATTGTTTGTCTTCCTGGTGTAGAGTCACGTGAGTTCTTTATATATTTTGGATATCAGACCCTTGTCCAAGGTATCATTGACAAATATATTTTCCCATATGGTTGGTTCCCTTTTCATATGCTGATGTTTACTTTACCCATGCAGAAGCTTCTTAATTTGGTGAAGTCCCATGTGTTTATTCTTTCCTTTATGTCCCTTGCCCTAGGGGATATATCAGTGAAAATATTGCTGCATGGGATATCTGAAATTTTCCTGCCTATGTTCTCCTCTAGGACATTTATGGTGTCATGATTCATATTTAAGTCTTTTATCCATCTTAAGTTTATTTTGGTGTATGGTGTAAGTTGGTGGTCTAATTTCATTTTAATTGCATGTACTTGATGAGATCTCCCAACATCATTTATTGAAGGGGCTAGTTTTACTCCATTTTATGCTTCTGCCCCCTTTGTGGAATATTAATTGACCACAGAGACATGGGTTTATTTCGGGGCTCTCTATTCTGTTCCATTGATCTAAGTGTCTGTTCTTATGCCAGTACCAGACTGTTTTGATTACAGTGGCCCTCTGATATAGTTTGATGTTAGCTATTGTGACCCCTCCTACTTTGTTCTTCTTTCTCAAAATTACTGAGGCTATTTGGGGTCATTTATGGTTCCATATAAATTTTCAAAATATGTTCTACATCTGTGAAATATCTTATAGGTAGTTTAATAGGGATTTCATTGAATCTATAAATTGTTTTGGGTAGTATGGACATTTTAATGGTGTTAATTCTTCCAATCCATGAACAGGGTATATGCTCCCATTTATTTGTGTCTTCCTTAATTTCTTTCTTCAGTGTTCCGTGGTTTTCTGAGTACAGGTCTTTTACCTCCTTGGTTAGGTTTATTCCTACGTACTTTATTTTTATAGCAACGATGCTATAATAAATGGGATTTTTTTCCCTAGTTTCTGTTTCTGATGTTTCATTGGTGGTATACAAAAATACCTTTGATTTCTGAATATTGACTTTGCATCCCACTGTTTTGCCAAATTCACTTATTGGGTCTAGTAGTTTTTTGGTGGAGTCTATAGGGTTTTCTATGTACACTATCATGTCATCTGCAAACAATGACAATTTTATTTCCTCCTTTCCAATTTAGATGCATTTATTTCTTTTTCTTGTCTGATCACTGTAGCTAGAACTTCCAATACTATGTTCAATAGAAGTGGTGAAAGCAGACACCCTTGTCTTGTGCCTGATCTTGGGGGAAAGCTTTTAGTTTGTGCCTGTTGAGTATAATGTTGGCTGTAGGTTTCTCACACATGGCCTTTATTATGTTGAGGTATGCTCACTCTGCTCTCACTTTGTTGAGTGTTTTTATCATAAACGGGTCCTGTACTTTATAAAATGCTTTTTTATCATCTATTGATATGATCATGTGATTTTTTCCATTTTGTTTATGTGATATATTATGTTTATTGATTTGCGAATATTGTACCATCCTTGCACCCCTGGGATGAGCCCCACTTGATCATGGTGTATGATCTTTTTAATGTATTGTTGGATCCAGTTTGCCAATATTTTATTGAGGATTTTAGGGTCTATGTTCATCAGCAATATTGGCCTATAGTTTTCTTTCTTTGTTGTGTCTTTATCTGGTTTTGGAATTAGGATGATGCTGACCTCATAAAAAGAGTTTGGGAGTTTTCCCTCTTTTGGATTTTTTGGAATAGTTTGAGCAGGATTGGGGTTAGCACTTCCCTAAACACTTTGTAAAATTCTCCTATGAAACCATCTGGTCCAGGGCTTTTGTGTGCTGAGAGTTTTTTGATTACTGCTTCAATTTCACTAGCTGTTATTGGTCTGTTCAGGCTTTCTGCTTCTTCATGATTCAGTTTTAGAAGACTGTATGTTTCTAGAAATTTGTCCATTTAGCCCAGGTTTTCAAATTTCTTGGCATATAATTGTTTGTAGTAATTTCTTACAATCCTTTGTTTTTCTGTGGTATCAGTTGTAATTTCTCCTCTTTCATTTCTGATTTTATTTATTTGGGTCCTCTCCCTTTTTTTCTTGATGAGTCCAGTTAAAGGCTTTTCTGTTTTGTTTATCTTTTCAAAGAACCAGCTTCTGGATTTATCAATCCTTTGAATTGTTCTTTCAGTCTCTGTGTCATTTAATTCTGCTCTGATCTTGACTATTTCCTTCCTTCTGCTTGCTCTGGGCTTTGTTTGTTGTTCCTCCAGTTCTTGCAGTTGTTGCGTTAGATGTTTATTTGAAACGTTTCTATCCTTTTAGATTGGCCTGTGTTGCTCTGAACTTCTCTCTCTGGACTGCCTTCACTGTGTCCCATAGGTTTGGGGCTGTTGTGTATTCATTTTCATTTGTTTTCAGAAACTTTTTGATTTCTCCCTTGGTCTCATTGTTAACCCATTCATCATTTAATAACATGTTATTCACTCTCTATGAATTTGACTGTTTTTGAAATTTTTCCTTGAGGTTGGTTTCTAGTTTCAAGCCTTTGTTATCCAAGAAAATGCTTGATATAATTTCAATTTTCTTGAATTTATTGAGGCTTCTTTTGTGTCCTATCATGTGGTCTATCTTTGAGGATGTTCCATGTGCATTTGAAAAGAACATATATTTTGCTTCTTTGGGGTGAAAAGTTCTGTATGTATTAGTTAAGTCCATTTCATCTAGCATGTCATTCAGTGCCAAAATATACTTGTTGATTCTTTGTCTGGAAGATCTATCCATTGTTGACAATGGGCTTACCATCTCCTCCTATAAATGTGTTGCTGTCTTTATCTTTCTTGAAGTCCTTCAAGATTTTCCTTATATATTTCAGTACTCCTATGTTGGGTGCATATATGTTTACAATGTTTATATCTTCTTGATGAATTCTTCCCTTCAGTATTATGAAGTGACCCTCTCTGTCTCTTTTTATGGCCTTTGTTTTGAAATCTATTCCGTGTGACATAAGTATTGCCACACCAGCTTTTTTTTCCTGTCCATTTGCTTGGAATAACTTTTTCTAGCCCTCAACTTTCAGTAAAACATGCATTTTTATATATGTACAAAATTGTAACAATGGGTCCCTCTAGAAAGTCAGACTATCGAAGGTTTTTGCTTCCCACTTTGCATATATCTGTATTATTTGAATTTTATGAGCATATATTTTCTATATAATTATTAAAATGTTGCCTATCATAATGCTCAAAAAAAGAGAAAAGAAAAATAAAGGAAGGCTCTCTTTAGAGGTGAATGGTAGCTAGAAAGTACAGAAGAAATGATTGAATTAAGAAATCACCCTTTTGTCACCACAATGTGATCATTGATTCAAATGGGAATTACCCATGAATGCCAGAATTACTAGGGGAGATTGATATAAAAATGATGTCTATGGCAGATTGATTGTAGTAAATGGTCCCAGTTTTTCTCCTCCTATAGCCATGCTCCTAGCAATATGATTCTTTAGCTCCTTCATCAGGAGATGAAATGTGTTTTCCCATGAATCTTACTGGCCTTGTGATTTGTTTTGACCTATGGAATGTGGAAGAACTAACAGTTTGTCAGTTCCTAGCCCAGGTCTCACCGACTTTGACTTCCTGTCTTGAAACCCTATCATTGTCATGAGAATAAACACAGGCTAGACTGCCAAGGAGATTCAAGGTGCCACAGGCAATAATGAATCAACACCCAGGAACAGAGCCACCTAACTGATCCCTAGTTGGCCACAGATGCAAGAAGAAGTCCAGCTGAAGCCAGGAGAACTGCCCTCTGAACTCAGCTGAAATTGCCAACCCTCAGAATCATGAGCTAAATATATCATTGCTTTAAGACACTTAGATTCGAGATGTTTTGTTATGCAGCAATAGCTAACTAATCTAAAACCACACAGATTAGTCACTAATTGTAGAAGTAAAAAGTATGTGCCATTCAATGGAGAGACAGGGTATTCACCACCTTAACCCTCACTAATAGTGGAACAAACTGGCATTAATGTTTCCTTAGGTAATGCAATATCAAATATACAACATGAATGCTAATATATTGTTGCCAAAATTCTTTAAACTAATGAAGCCTCTAAACCTCCAATCATATATATGAAAAAATACAGGAGAGAAAAAAAAAAAACAATATGGCAACATGAATAAATAAACAAATCAAAAACCTGGGACTTTTACATGTCTGGCTGGGGCATTTTAGAGAAGTGATATGTGTCATTTAAAAAAAAAAGCAAGGGACTTCTGGTCAAGATGATGCCATAGGCAGACAAGGCTTGCATCTTCGCATGACCACATAAAAATTACAACTAAAATAGAGAACAACTATCACTCAGAACTGTCAGAAACCTACTGAATGGAAGTCTGACAACTATGGAAATAAAGAAACCACATCCATCCAGACTCATAGAAGGGGCCCAGATGCAGGATGGGCTAATCCCTCACCCACATGTGCTGGATAAAAATTCAGGAGGAATCTCGGGAATGAGGAGTCCCAGACACACACCAGACCCCCAAGCCTAGGGTTCCAGTACCAGGAAGATAAACCCCTCACAACTTCTGGCTGCAAAAAAACAGCGGGGATTGAGTCGGTGGAACAAACTTCTGGAGCCCCAAGCAGTTCCTCTTAAAGAACTGACACACGGACTCACTACTCAGACTCACTCCCTCTGAGTTCCAGCAGTGGGGTAGCAGCTTGAAAGGCACCTGTGGCATATAGAGAGAAACCGAAGTGTCTGGCATCAAGGCAAGCAGAGCCATTGTCCTTTTCTAAACTCTCCCCCTACAGACTGGCAAGCTGGTGCCATATCTGAGACTCCATCAAACTGGCTAAGACTGTCTGACCTGCCTTGGAGATCCCCAGAGAATCCACCCCACCCAAATAAAGGGTCCCCCAAGCAGCTTCCCCAAATGAATGGCTGGTCTTGGCTCATGCTTTAAAACTTTCTAAATCCTATCGAACAAGCAACACTAGGCCTTTGTGAGTCCCAGGCCAGGCACTAGCAGCCCCCAGCCCAGAATCACAATTTGGCTTCATCTGGGAATCTCCAAGCCCAGTACAAGTGGCAGCCATCTCTGATTGCTTTATGGCTTAGGTAGGGTGGCCCCAGGCAGAATACAGGTAGCAGCTGACCTTGACCTGCACCACCTGGGAACCCCAGAGCCACTTCACCTAGTGGACAGGTACAGACCATGAAGGAGCAACACCACCCTGCCCCTGCATAGCTGATCATCCATGGTAGGTGGAGGTTAGTGGTAAGTGGTCACAGCCAATCCTTGCAGTAGGCTGTCCTGGGTAAATCCTTCCCATTGATCTGCTAATAGCAACCAAGGTTCAACTACAAGAAGAGAGTGTACTCAGCTCACATGAAGGGCACACCTCAAGTGTCCAGCTTGGGGGATGGGGAGGCTGTGCCACTGGACCCTACAGAACATGTACTACATTAGGCCACACTACTAAGACATGGAGTCAAAGCAGCTCTACCTAATACATAGAAACAAACACAGGGAGGCTACCAAAATGAGGAGAAAAAGAAACATGGCCCAATGAAAGAACAGGTCATAACTCCAAAAGAAGAGCTAAACGAAATGGAAATAAACAACCTATCAGATGCAGAGGTCAAAAGACTAGTTATAAGGATGCTCAAGAAATTTAGTGAGGACCTCAGCAGCACAAAAAATATCTAGTCAGAAATTAAGGATTCACTAATTGAAATAAAGAACAATTTACAAGGAAACTACAGTAGAGTAGTTGAAACTGAGAAACAAATCAATGACTTGCAACATAAGGAATCAAAAAACAACCAATTAGAACAACAAGAAGAAAAAGGAACCCAAAAAACAAGAATATAAGCAGCCTCTGGGACAACTTCAGGAGGTCCAACATTTGCATCACAAGAGTCCAAGAAGGAGAAGAGAAAGAGCAAGACATTGGAAATCTGAAAAGATAATGAAAGAAAACTTCCCTAATTTCACGAAGGAAATAGACATGCAATCACAGAGAGTCCCAAAAAAGATGGATGCAAAGAGGCCCACTCCAAGACACATCATAATTAAAATGCCAAATGTTAAAGACAGGAGAGTCTTAAAAGCAGCAAGAGAAAAGAAGTTAGTTACTTACATGGGAGTTCCCATAAGACCGTCAGCTGATTTCTCAACAAAAATTTTATGAGCTAGAAGGGATTGGCAAGAAATATTCAAGTCGTGAAAAGCAGGGACCTACAGCCAAGATTGCTCTACCTAACAAAGATATCATTTAGAATCGAAGGGCAGATAAAGAACTTCACAAACAAGAGAAAACCTAAAAGAGTTCATCATCATCAAACCATTATTATGTGAAATGTTAAAGGGACTTATTTAAGAAAAAGAAGGTCAAAACTATGAACAATAAAATGGCAAAAAATACAAATGGCAAAAAAATTTCAAATCAAATTGAATCTAAAAAACAAACTAAGCAAACAAGAAGAACAGAGATAGATACATCAAAACAGAGAGCATTTTGATACTTTCCAGATTGGGTGGGGAGGTGGGGGAATGGGTGAAGAGAGGACTAGGAAGTACAAATAGTTACAGAATAGCCATGGGGATCTAAAGTACAGTATCAGAAATGGAGTAGCTAAAGAACTTATACACATGACCCATGGACATGAACAGTGGTGGGCGGATTGCCTGAGGGACTGTGGGATTCTGGGTGGATGGGGTACAAAGGGGAAAATCAGGACAAGTGTAATAGCATAATCAAATAAATATAATTTAAAAAAATAAAGGCAAAAAATACATTACAGTTTTGTAGGCTAGGAAGTCCGAGATCAAGTCACTGGGAGATTAGGCGTCTGGTGAGAGCCTGCTTCCTGGATCCTAGACAGACACCTTCTCCTTCTGTCCTCATATGCTGGGAGGGACGGGGGAGCTCTCCAGGGTAACTTTTTTTTTAAAGTATATTTTATTGATTATGCTATTACAGTTGTCCCATTTTTTTCTCCCCTTTATTCCCCTCCACCCTGCACCACCCCCCTCCCGCCAGCATTCCCCCCCTTAGTTCATGTCCATAGGTCATACATACAAGTTCTTTGGCTTCTCCATTTCCTACACTATTCTTAACCTCCCCCTGTCTATTTTGTACCCTCCATTTATACTTCTTATTCCCTGTACCTATTACCCACTCTCCTCCCACCCTCTTCCTGCTGATAACCCTCAATGTGATCTCCATTTCTGTGATTATGTCCTGTTTTGGTTGTTTCCTTAGTTTGTTTTTCGTTTTGTTGTGTTTTTTTTAGGTTCAGTTGTTGATAGTTGTGAGTTTGTTGTCATTTTACTTTTCATAGTATTGATCTTTTCTTTTTTCTTAGATAAGTCCCTTTAACATTTCATATAATAAGGGATTGTTGATGATGAACTCCTTTAACTTGACCTTATCTGGGAAGCACTTTATCTGCTCTTCTTTTCTAGAGGAGAGCTTTGCTGGATGAGTAATCTTGGTTGTAGGTCCTTGCTTTTCATCACTTTCAATATTTCTTGACAGCCCCTTCTTGCCTATAAGGTTTCCATTGAGAAATTAGCTGATAGTCTTACGGGAACCCCTTTGTAGGAAACTGTCTTCTTTTCTTTTGCTGCTTTTAAGATTCTCCCCTTATCTTTAATCTTGGGTAATTTAATTATGATTTGCCTTGGTGTGTGCTTCCTTGGATCCAACTTCTTTGGGACTCTCTGAGCTTCCTGGACTTCCTGGAAGTCTATTTCCTGTGCCAGATTGGGGAAGTTCTCCTTCATTCTTTTTTCAAAAAAGTTTTCAATGTCTTCCTCTTCCCCTTCTCCTTCTGGTACCCCTATGATTTGGATTTTGGAACATTTAAAGTTGTCCCAGAGGTCGCTCAACCTCTCCTCATTTTTTTGAATTCTTGTTTCTTCATTCTGTTCTGGTTGAATGTTTATTTCTTCCTTCTGCTCCAAATCGTTGATATGAGTTCTGGTTCTCTTCCCTTCACTATTGTTTCCCTGTGTATTTTTCTTTATTTCACTTTGCATAGCCTTCACTTCCTCCTCTGTTTTGTGACCGTACTCAACCATTTCCATTAGCATCCTACTTACCAGTGTTTTGAACTCTGCACCTGATAGGTTGGCTATCTCTTCATTGCATAGTTATATTTTTTCTGGAGTTTTGATCTCTTTTTTCATTTGGGCGATATTTCTTTGTCTCAGCACTCCTGTTACATTGTAAGGGGTGGAATCTTATGTATTCACCAGGGAAAGGCAACCCACAGGGCTGCGTTGTGGCACTGTATGTGGCAGAGGGGTCAGAGAGGGAACAATGCCACTTGCTTAGCTCTCAGTTGGCTCTCAGTCACTTGTCCCCCTACCCTCAAGCAAACTAGGCCCTTTTGGTGCTGAGTCCCAGGTAGGTAGGTTTGTGTATGTTCTGGGACCCTGTGGGTCTCTCTAACAAACTCTTCTATGAGGCTGGGAGTTTTTCCTGCCACCGCCACCCCCACAGATTTTTACAGGCAGAGGTTTTGAGGCTTTCTTTTCCCACACTGGAACATTGGGTTACGCGGTCTGTCTCGCTCCCCTATTGTTCCTCCTGGTTTACCCACATGGAAATGTGGGTCTGCCAGCTGCTGCCTCTCCCACCCAGTCCTTCAGCTGCAGCCTTGCCACATGTCCTCTCCACCCTGGCTGCCCATCTCTGCCCCTCCTAACAGTCTGGATGAATGTTTCTTCTTTAACTCCTTGGTTGTCAGACTTCCATACCATTCAATTTTCTGGCAGTTCTGGTTGTTTTTTGTTTTTAAATTTGTTGTTTTCCTCCTTTTGGTTGTGTGAGGAAGCAAAGTTGTCCTCCTTCCGGTTGTGCGGCCTCCATCTTTGCTGGAAGTCTATCCAGGCCTCTTTTATAAGAACACTAATCTCACTCATGAGGGCTCAACCATCATGACCTATGCCCCTCCCAAAGGCCTTACCTCCTACTTGATCACACTGTGGGTAAGGTTTCAACCTATGAGTTTTTGGAAATATACATTCAGTCTGTAGCACCAGTCAACCCATGGAATCACGAGGAATAATTCTTGTTCGAAGCCATTAAGTTTTAGGATGACACGTAACACAGCAATAGAGAACTAAAACACAGAAAATCTTCACAAAACCCCTATGAGGTAATTCCCATTATTATCCTCATCTTGTATGTGAGAAAACTGATAGTTAGAGAGTTTAAATAACTTGTCCAAGGTCACAGAATTCAGAGGTGGTAAAACCAGAATTAAAATCCATATTGGTCTGATACAAGATCCTAACTCCTAAGTATTACATTACAGAGCTTCTGACTGAGGTTAATCTGTGCCCTAAGATAGAAAGTATAAAATCCAGGTTACAGTCAAGAAGATCTAGAGATAATGTATTCAGAACATGAAGGAACAAACACCTTCACTATAATCTTTTTGTCAACTGGAGGCAGAATCACCTAACACAGAGTTTCTTTCTATTCAGATAATGCTGTCATAAACAGGCTTATTATTGTTCATCCCAGGCAAATCTAGAGCATCAGGGAGCACAGAGACTTTCACAAAAAATAACCATCCTCCCACAGAGAGCAAAGGCAGGAAAGATGTTAATCAAGATCAAGCATGAACATTAGTATGTGGACTCAGTTGGTTATCATGGTTCAGGAGAAAGAAGTCTTTGAAGGAAGATTAAAAACCAATGACAGAAAAGATGTTCAACATCACTAGTCATTAGAGAATGTAAATTAAGATTAAAATGAGGTATAATCACATACCTATTAAAACAGCTAAAATAAAAACAGTGACAATGCCCAATGCTGGTGAGGTGGTAGGGCAACTGGATCTTTCATACATTGCTTGTGCAAATGTAAAAGGCAGTTTTAGTTTGACAGTTTCTTATATAGCTAAACACACAACTCCCATATAACCCAGCAACCGCACCCCCAGGCATTTATCCCAGAGAACTGAAAATGTATGTCTACACAAAAACCTGCATGTGGATGTGCCTAGCAGCTTTGTTTGTAATAGCCCAAATCTGGAAACAACATTCTTCATTGAGCAAATGGTTCAATAAACTGTGGTACCTCCATTGCATGGAGTACTAATCAGCAATAAATAAGATTGAAATATTGAAACACACAATATCTCGGATGGATCTCAAGAGCCTTATGCTAAGTAAAAAAATGCCAATCTGAAAAGGTTAAAGAAAAGTCACATGCTGTGCGATTCCACTTATATAACATTCTCAATGTGACAAAATTGCAGTTATGGAAAATAGATTAGTTAGTGATGTTGCCAGGGATGAGATGATTGGGAGGAAAGGGGTGGGTCTGACTGTAAAGAGGTAAGAAAAAGGAGATCTTTGTGGCAATGGGATGGTTCTGCATCTTGATCATGGTGGTAGCTACCCGAATCTACAAATGAAATAAAACAGCACAGAACTATACACACACATTCTATCAATATCAATTTTCTAAATAGTTTTGATCATTGCGCTACAGTCATGAAAGGTGTAACCATTGGAGGAAACTGGGAGAAGGATACATAGACCTCTCTGTACTATTTTTTAAACTTTCTGTGAATTGATTATTGTTTCAAAATAAAAAGGTAAAAAAATATTACAGGGTAAAATATACCTCAATGAAGTTAACTTTAAAACTAACAAAAGGATGCCCTGACCAGTGTGGCTCAGTGGATTCAGTGCTGGCCTGCAAACCTAAAGATTGCTGGTTCAGTTCCCAGTCAGGGCACATGCCTGGGTTGTGGGCCAAGTCCTGGGTTGAGGGCCAACCGATTGATATTTCTCCCACACATCAATGTTCTCTCCCTCTCTTTCTCTCTCCCTGCCCCTTGCTCTAAAAGTAAATAAATAATCCAGAAAAAAATAAAATAAAGCTAATGAAAGGAAATCAAATAACTTAATCACTTATTGAATATAATATCTTATTCATTCTTACTTGTATTTTCCCTGGTTCTAAGTCTTTGATCTTGCTTACATTCTATTTGTTCTGATTATGAGCTAACAAAAGTACTTTGTGAAATATGGCATAAAAAAAGAATAAATATTACTTTGCATTTAACCAACAATTATGAAGCACTTACTGTCCCCCAGGCACTGTGGTAGGCCCCGCCATGTGACTAATACCAAAACTCATGCTCTGCTTTGCCTCTGGGCATATCCCGCCACACCCACTCCACTCCTCCCCTACGCCACACACAATTCCTAACCTAGTTCTCTCCCGTGCTTCATTGGCTGTTCTTGGGTCTTTTATCAAAACTTAAATTGTATTTCTTCAACAAAAAGAACAAGGCAGGAAACAGAACTCTGGTTACTACTAGGAGACACTAAGGCTCAGGACAAAGAGGGGGTAGGAGGGAGTAGCTGCAGAGGCAGCTAACAGGAGACAGGAGATGTGGTGGAAGTGTGGGTGGGTGTGTGCCCCAAGCAAAGAAGTCCAATAAAGTATTCTGTAGTGCCAGATTCAGAGCTGTTTATTTTATTCCCACCCTACTCACTCTGGCAACTCAGATTCATACCATTATTCCCAGGAAGGATTAATGCAAATCTAACACCAAGGCTGGAAAAAAATCATTCACACAATAGTGGTATCTTTGTAAATATGAAAGACGTTCTTTTAGTTAGCGGTATGGTATTCTACCAAGTTCACTGTGAACACAGATCTCAGAGCAGTCACTAAGGTACAGCGATCAATGACCATTATTCCAGGCCCCTGGACTTAAGACTTGGGTGACTCTCAGAGGAATAGGGGATGTCCAAGAATCTACATCAGTTATTGCTCTTTTAAAAATCTAAGATTCTTGCCCTGGTCAGTGTGGCTCAGTTGACCAGAGTGTGGACCCATAACCAAAAAGTTGTGGTTTCTTTCCCAGTCAGAGCACATACCAAGGTTGTGGGCTCAGTCACTGGTCTGGACATGTGCAGACGGCAACCAATCAATGCTTCCCACTGGCATGATGTTTCTTTCTCTCCCTTCCTGTCTCTCTAAAAGCAATGAAAAAACGTCCTGGGGTTGGGGGGAAGTCGTGGAAAAAAATACCCTTGGGTGAGGATTAAAAAAAAATCTGAGACTCTCACATGCCAGAAAACATTAAACACAATTGCATTCAGCACTGTGGTACACTCAGGACCACGGAGATGGAATCTCCCCTTTCCCCTTGCTCTCATGTGCCTTTATGCAGTGAGCTCCCTTTTTAAAACAATTTTTCTCATTTCAAGCCTCTCTTGAATATTCTTGAATATGTTAAAGTTTGTGATTTTTATTTCCCCGGTGTCATGTTTCTCCAAAGACATTCCCGATGAACCTAGAATGAAGGCACCAAGCGTGTGCTATTCCTACTGAAAAGCAGTCCAAACTGTTGGCTCCCAGAAAAAGAATCTAGCTTGGTATTAAATGAGCTTCTTGCTCATTGAGATTTCAAAAAATGGTCCACTACAAATCCTGACTCAAGAATGAGATGGGATGAAGAAGCTGAAATCCAAGTTTCACAACCACAGTAAATTATGTCCAATTCATCCACCTACATATACTCCCAGGACTCAGCATAGCATCCGGTACTTATGTGTTGCTCAAGAAATATTTGTTAATCAAACTGAAAACAGACAGGATGGTTTGTCAGAAGAATTCCCTCCTGACTTAAGGCACCGCTGAAACAAAAATTCATTTAATCCCAAAAGTTGTGAAAAACACACTCCTGGTTTTGATTTCTCTACAGTATGCATAACTCTTCCAAAATCTTTATCTCCACCCCAGCCCCAGATCCATATTTTTAGAGTCCTGCTAGACACTGCCACCTGGATCTGGCTGGTGCCTCTGTTTAATTCAAGTCAACCCCAAATCTTCCTGGTCTCCCAAGCTAGACCAGTGGTTATCAAGCACCTAAAAGATCATGGAGTCAGCTGGGCACCAAGGGTGGTTTAATGGAGGGGGTCAGCCCCAGGAGCAGACAATAAGGGTATGCCCTGTCTGTAAAGAATATAAAAACAATAATAAAACTGTCTAAAAAATCAGTCAGCATTTAATTATTACTATGTACCAAGCAACTCTGAACAACGTTGTATAAAACAATTCTCGAAAGAAAAAAAAAAATGGGTCCAAGTTTTAAACAATTGCTCCAGTTACTTTTGAGTTTTAATAACATTTATTTAAGCTTCGAGTTGGACCTTTTTGGCACACACCTTTTAGTAAACATTACATTCTACATGAGATCTAGCTGAAGAATTCTGTTATACAATTGTTCCCCAACACAAACAGACTCAGTAGCTATTCCCACTCATTTGGAGAGCAAGTTTGCAAACATCTGGAATTATTTCAGATAACTTGCATCCTTCCTGTCTCCAGCCCCTGTGGTACTCCATATGCGTATGTTTAAACAGTACATTTGAGATAAACAATGATAGCATAGCGACAGAGTCTTAGCTCAGGCTGCCATAACAAAATACCATGGGTGACCTGAGAAATCAAAATTTATTTTCTCACAATTCTGGAGGCTGAAAGAGTGAGGTCATGGCCCACTTATAGTGAGGGCTTTCTTCCTGGCTTGCAGTTGGTAGCCTGTCACTGTGTGCTCACATGTCCCAGAGACACCAGACCTTTGGCCTCTCTTGTGAGGGCACAATCCCATCATAAGGACCCCACCCAAGGGTCAAATATGCTAGGTATACTGCTGACTGGACTACCCAAGGAGTCTGGAAATCTGTAGAAACACCAAGTATTTGCAAGCTGAATACAGAACTCACATTATCTATATAACCACAAAAGGTATGGTTATACATATAACTATACAGACCTATATGAAACTTCCACAGAACAATGCCATATTTTTTATTGACTTTGGCTTACTCTTTTCTAGAGGTAGGGACAAGCACAACTTATTTAGAATACTTTAAAGATTTTTCACAATTCTCTCTCAATCTCTTCCCTAGCCTAATCTCATCTCATCTTTCCAGTAACCTGGCCGCAGGGCTGCCTTCATACCCTCATCAACTTCCTCTTATCTGGGACTACGTGCTCCCATTTCTGTCTGACTTGTTCCTCCCTGGCTTCTTTACAACTCCTTTTTCATCACGATCGAATTCAAATGACCGTTTTTAGGAAAGTCTCTCTTGAGATGTCCTGATCTACTTAGCAGCTCCCTGTTGTACTCGAAGACCATTTGTTCCTGTCTGCATTTCGGTATTGCTTATGTCGTTGTGAGTGTGAAATGGTTAAATAATTAACTCTGAACAAGAGCACTGAATTTCACTCAGGAAAAATGAGTGTAAATCTCCACAGTGAGGAAACCATGTTCATCCTGAACCCCAAATCAGTCAGTGTCTATAATGCACACACTCTCGGGAGCCTTATGATTCCTGCCGCCTTAGTGTGCGTGCCTTCGTGTAACTCCCTCCTCTTGACTTGCTTCTAACAACAGGATATGGCAAAGGTAATATCATGCACATGATTATATGGCAAAGGCGACTGGTATCTTCAGATGCAGTTAAGATCCCTGATCCCTAATAAGTTGACTTCGAGTTAATCAAAAGCATTGTAACCCTGGTGGGCCTGACCTAATAAGGTGAAGCCTTTAAAAGAGAGTGTGGCTGACAGAGGCGGAAAGCAGTCGTACTCTCTGGTGCTGGCTGTAAGAACCAAGCTGCCATGAATTCTGCCAACAACTAAGAAGGCTTGGAAGCATATCCTTCCCTACTCAAACCACCAGAAAAGAACATGGCCCCGCCAACGCTTTGATTTCAGCTTTGTGAGACCTGGAGCAGAGGACCTAACTAAGCTGTGTCTGGACTTCTGACCTAGAGAAACTGTGATAAGACGTGAAGGCTGTTTTGAGCTGCTAATTGTATGGCAGTGTGTTACACAGCAACAGAAATCTCATACGGTGGATTTTTGCACATAAGAAAATCTCTGACTCAAGGTAGTTTAATAAGCAAGAAAATTTATTTTCTCATATAGCAGGATGTCCAGAAGTACTTCAGACTTCAAATTCTGTCATCAAAGGCTCAATTCTGTCATCAAGGATGCAGGCTCTTCACATCCCCCCACTCTGCTATCCTAGTGATCGTTGATCCTCAGGGTGGTTGCAAAATGGCTCCAGCAGCCACGGTGTCACATTCAGAAACACCCAGAGGATAAAAAGAGAATGTTAATTTGTAAGGCACGCTCATGAAGAGTGAGGAAACTTTCCAGAAGCTCCTGGGCAGATTTTCCTTCGAGTCTCATTGTCCAGAATCACACATCCATTCCAAAGCAGTCTCTGACCAGGACAAAAGGGCTACCTCAGACAGGTTCCAGCCAATCTGACTGCCCCTGAGGCAAATGGCGTGGGGGCGGCTAGACAGAGGAACTACATCAGAATTCTGTTAAGGTGGAAAGGGGAGGAAAAAAAAACAGCACGTGCACTACAAATCCGAAGAGTAACTCTACAAAGGAGACAGAATGCATGAAACCTCTGACCCATCCGCACTGGCAGAATGAATTATACTAGAGCCTCTAAATTAGAAAAAGGTAAGTAGAGGGGCAAAAACAAAGAAACTGGTCCGTGGTAATAAGCAGCTAATAGCACATTTTAACGAAAGTTAATGAAGACATTTAAAATATTAAGAGCGGCCACAAAGCCTTAGATTGTTCGGCAATCAATGATATGAAACCTGAGACATTGAAGTTACAACCTTGTAGAGAGTAGCAAGGAGCAAGAACATGGCAAGAGACATGAAAGATGAAGCAAAAAAATGATGGAAAAATAGAAACCCACACGAGACATACTACCTGAGAGTTTTTATCAGGTCCAGAGAGACAAAGAACTAGAGGGTAGTATCAAAACATTCTCTAGCCCTGGCCGGGTGGCTCAGTTAGTTGGCGCATCGTCCTATACACCAAAAGGCTGTGGGTTTGATCCTGGTCAGGGCGAGCGCCTAGGATGCAGGTTCTAGCTCCAGGGGCGGCCTGTACGGGAGGCAACTGATTAATGTTCATCTCTCCCATTGATGTCTCTCTCTCCCTCTCTCCCCCCCACTCCCTCCTCCTCTCTCCCTGCAATCAATGGGCATATCCTCAGGTAAGGATAGAAAAAGAAAGAAAAACTTTCTCCATATATTGCTAGTGTGTGGTTATACATAATTTAATAAGTTATTTGCATATAATTATTACTACTCTGTGGATTTGAGTCCTAAGTTTAATAACTGCCCTTGGTATGGTTTTAGATAATTTATGTAAAATATTCAAGGCATAAAAAGCAAATTATGCATCACTATGCACTTAATGAATTGCCTTAATTTTTAAAAATTATTAAACTATTGAAACTACCTTGGAGCAGGCGTGCCAGACACAAAAAAAATATGGCCCAAACGAAAGAACAGATTGAAGCTCCAAAAATAGAAGTAAGTGATGAAGAGATAGCCAACCTAACAGATGCAGAGTTCGAAACACTGGTAAGCAGGATGCTCCCAGAATTGGCGGAGTATGGTCACAAAAAGGAGGAAAAAGTGAAGGCCATACAAAGTGAAATAAAGAAAAATATACAGGGAACCAACAGTGAAGGGAAGGAAACCGGGACTCAAATCAACAATTTGGAACAGAAAGAAGAAATAAACATTCAACTAGAACAGAATGAAGAAACAAGAATTCAAAAAAATGAGGAGAGGCTGAGGAACCTCTGGGACAACTTTAAACATTCCAAAATCCGAATCATAGGAGATTCAGAAGGAATGCCAGAAGAAGAAGAGGAAGAGCAAGACACTGAAAACTTATCTGAAAAAATAAAGGGGAACTTCCCCAATCTGGCACAGGAAACAGACTTCCAGGAAGTCCAGGAAGCTCAGAGAGTCCCAGAGAAGTTGGACCCAAGGAAGCACACACCAAGGCACATCATAATTACATTACCCAAGATTAAAGATAAGGGGAGAATCTTAAAAGCAGCAAGAGAAAAGGTATACTCTCATATACTCTCAGCTGATTTCTCAAAAGAAACCTTACAGGCAAGAAGGGGCTGGAAAGAAGTATTCAAAGTCATGAAAGGTAAGGACCTACAGCCAACATTACTCTATCTAGCAAAGCTCTCACTTAGAATGGCAGGACAGATGAAGTGCTTCCCAAACAAGGAAAAGTTAAAGGAATTCACCATCACCAAGCCCTTATTATATGAAATGTCAAAGGGACTTAGCTAAGAAAAAGGAGATAAAAACTATGAACACTAAAAGGACAACAAACTCAGAACTATCAACAACTAAACCTAAAAAAGAAAAAAAAACACAACTAAGCAAACAACTAGAACAGAAACAGAATCACAGAAATGGAGATCACATGGAGGGTTATCAGCGGGGAGGGAGGAGAATGGGGGAAAAGGTACAGGGAATAAGAAGCATAAATGGTAGGTACAAAATAGACAGGGGGAGGTTAAGAATAGTATAGGAAATGGAGATGCCAAAGAACTTATATGTACCACCCATGGACATGAACTAAGGGGGGAAGGGATGCTGATAGGAGGGGGGGGGGGTGCAGGGTAGAGGGGAATAAAGGGGAGAAAAAAATGGAACAACTATAATGGCATAATCAATAAGGTATACTTAAAATAAAATTTAAAAAAAGAAACTACCTTGGAAAACCCAAGATGTACAGTAACCTGCCTTCCCATAAATTGTAGGTAAAAGATATACCTTGTATCTAATCATCACACTGTACAACTTAAACTTACTTGTTATTTGTCAATAATATCTCAAAGCTGGAAATTACTGTTAACTTAAAAGTAGGTAAAAGAGAGCTATGGAATCTTCTCTAAAAATCTTTAAGAAATAAATCTTGCAATAAATCTTGACTAGGATATGCTTTTATTTCTCAGAAAATGTTGGCTGCTTTCTTCCTAAGGACATACACAGGAGTGTAAGTGGGTCAACTATGGGGCGGTTAAGGAGGTAGAAGAGAAGTTGAGTGACTTCTGAATTTTGCCTCCCAATAAATCCCCTCCCAATAAAAACTTAATGGTACCCAATGATGCAGCTGTCTATTGATCTGCCATTGTCGTCACTTCGCTCACGAAGTGGTGATTGACAGAGCTGCAGAAGAGAGAAATAAAACAAAGTGAACCAAAAACAGCTTCTTTCCACTGGCTGTGCATCTCAAAATCCACCCAATTCCCTGATCTCACCATCACCTGACAACCAGGGGCTTAGTTTATGACTCTTCTAGGACAGTTTGTAGTTTGGGGGTGAAGGGTATTTGTCCTCTTACTCATACAGTGGAGGCAGGAATAAACGAGACACTAGAGGGAAAACCTAGCTTGCCTCTGGTCATCCCAGCTTTCGCTGTTCCCACTGCCCCTCCCCACCGTGGCTTGCCGGCTCGTCGGAAGGATGTGGGCCAGCATCTTGAGAGTTGCTGGCGACTGGTGGATTTAAGGAGTCCTCAGCAGAAAGCGACCCTGCCTAGTGCGCTATCAAGACGTGAAGGCGGAGAGATGTGAGGCACACCGTGGCCGCCAGAGGGCGCGAGCCCCTCAAGTCCTGGCGCCATGACAACGCCCGGACCACGAAGGCAAGGTGGTCGGCCTCCAAGGGGTAACAGTAACCGTGAGCGAGCGCGGGACCCCGCCTCTCCCCTGAGCTGCCGGCCTCAGCGCACGGCGCACCCGCCCTTCCATTCCCATCTGCCATAGGGCTCCACCCTAGTCTGCGCCCGCAAGGTGACCCCGACGCGCGAGCCCGGTGGGAGGGCTATCTTGGCTCTGCGCCACGTTGAAGCCCCAAACCCGCTCCCAGCCTGTATCCTGCAGGGAGGCGACGTCCGAGGAACGCCTGGAAGCTCAGGCCCCAGGACATTCTCCGGGCGGGCGCCGCGCCCCAGCATCCGGCTGCCGCGTAACAATGGCCGGAGGGGCTGCGGGCACAGCGGCAGGCGCAGGGGAGCCGGGGCGCTGGAGCGTTGGAAGCCCCGCCCCTCGGCCGGCTCCCTGACAACGCGGGCCGGGTCGCGTCGCCTGCTCCCCGCCCCTCAGCGCCCCGCACCAGGCGGGGCTGGGGCGGGAGCGAGGCCGCCTCGCTGCTGCTGCCGCAGCTGCTGCTCTGCAGAGCAGGGCAGGGGGCAGCGGCCGGGGCGCCCTCCCTCCCACCTTCTCCCGCCGCTATGAGCCAGGGAAGTCCGGGGGACTGCGTCCCCGTGGAACCCACCTCCGCACCCTCAGCGCCCCCCAACCCGTTCGTGCATGAGCTACATCTCTCCCGCCTCCAGAGGATTAAGGTAAGGTGTGGGCGAGGGACGCCGGGATGACCCCTGGGGATAGGAAAAGGAGGCCGTTTAGAGCCCAGGCAAAAAATAGGGGTGGGGATCCGAAAAGGAGGCTTGTGGGGCAGGAGCCCGGGGGTGCGCACGTGGGGGTGGTGGTGGAGATGAGCTAGGAGTCCTGGAGAGGACGCAGGCTTGCGCGACAGACAAGCTCCAAGGTGTGGAAGAATTGGCTAGGTGAGGATGGATGACTGCAGGGAAGCAAGGGGTAGCAGAGATGGAGGACAGTGGGTAAGAATTACATCTTGCGGAAGCCCGTGGGCTAGGATGGAGCTGAAGGCTACGGAAAGCTGGGGGTGGGGGCGGGGGCGGGGGCGTGCTGAATGCTTCTCCGAGGCTCGGAATTGGAGGAAATGGGTTTCTGGGCCCGGAGTCTGTGCCCCTGTGCCCTTCCAACGCCCCCTTCCCACTCCCCCCTTCCCCGCCAAGCCTGCACTGCAGCACCTCCTGGTGAGGGCGGGAGGCTGGAAGGGGGTTGGCCACAGGAAGTGCAGGGTCGCACCAGCCTAGCGGAACTGATGAGTGGTGTGGTGAGTGGCCAAGGTTTCTGCTGTCATCACCTCCCCTGAGGCGAGCTACTGGGACTCGGTTTGTTTACTTGCACTCTCCCCTGGGCAGCCCTTGGAGTCACCCTGGCTCCAAGCAACCCCTATCCTTCGGAGTAGGGCTGCACTCTTCTCTTCTGCCACCCCCCGTACTAGGTGAGTGCTGTTGGGCAGTCCTAGAGACTAGGCTGCGGCCTGCAAAGTGAATCTGTGTGTGTTCCAACTTTCTACCTCCCAGGCCCAAAGTGGAAAGAACCGTTCTGGTTTCTGTTGGACCTAGGAGCTATTTATGGAATGGGACGTGGGTGAGGAGGAACTATCGCATATAGCCTACTGCGCATTCAAGCACTGTGCTGGGCGGTTCACATGGGTTATCATGAAATGCTCTTAACAGCCTCTCCAAGTTCTAGATGCATTTATGACCTTCGATTTTATAGGTGGGATAGGGACCAACTGAAAGATAAGAAAATGAGGCCCTTGATCCTATGAATCTTTAATCCACTTGTTCTTGATATCTTCACCCCACCTTGGAAACCAGCTCAGTCTCCTGATCTCCAGCGGGTGGGGGCCCCCTGCTCCTGGGTCCCTCCTTATGGGAAAGGGAAGGATGAGGAGGGGGCATCTCCCAACCGGGAAGTGACACTCTCTCCCACCCTCTGCAGTTCTGCCTCCTGGGGGCACTACTGGCCCCCATCCGAGTGCTTCTGGCCTTTGTCGTCCTCTTTCTCCTCTGGCCCTTTGCCTGGCTGCAAGTAGCTGGTCTTTCCGAGGAGCAGCTTCAGGAGCCACTTACAGGATGGAGGAAGTAAGTGGGGGATTAGCCCCCAGACACCCTACTTCTCTCACTTCTGTTGGCTGCTGTTTATTCTGCTCCCTCTTTGAGAAGAACAGGAGGGAGGAGGGTTCTGAAGTATTCTGAAGCTCTGGTACCCAGCCTGGGAAGGTGAGATGAGTCAGCCAGGCTCAGACCTGAAACCCAGGAACTCAGGACTAAGCGATGTGCCCTGCTGTGTCCCAGAGCAGCCAGAGACTTCAGCCCCTTAGCCGGAGTAATAGAGGGCAAAAGGGCACTTGCGTTCCAGGTGCCTAAGCCTGGGGGCGTGAGTGAGGATCCGACTCTCTGCCTCCACTGACGCCCCACCTTGCCCTGCAGGACCGTGTGCCACAACGGGGTGCTGGGCCTCAGCCGCCTGCTCTTTTTCCTCCTGGGCTTCCTCCGGATTCGCGTTCGGGGCCAGCGGGCCTCCCGCCTCCAAGCCCCTGTCCTTGTTGCTGCCCCCCACTCTACTTTCTTTGACCCCATTGTTCTTCTGCCCTGTGACCTGCCCAAGGTTGTGTCCCGAGCTGAGAACCTTTCCGTGCCTGTCATTGGAGGTGAGAGAGTTTAACAGGGGTGAAGGGGAGAGATGAAGACTGGACAAAAGAGACAGGAATCAGATGGGCATGCTCTGGAGAGAAGGACTGACCTCAAGGTTGGGGGAGACACCTTAAAAGAGATTGACGGATGTGGGCAAATGAAATGCAAATTAACACCGTTTGTGAACCCACCTCTTAGACTCTGAGGGCTGGGGCTTAGAGAGGGTATTAGAGGGAGCTCGCATCAGTTCCCTGAAAGGATAGCATACAACCAAAGGAGGGTGTCCAGGGCAAAGAGAAAATAACTGAGAAGCATTTTCAGTTATTGAAGGAGGGGAGGCTGCGGGTACTAAAGCCCCCCCCGGTAGGAATCCAGTGACTCTTCGTATCCTCTCTGGACCCCAGCCCTTCTTCGCTTCAACCAAGCCATCCTCGTATCCCGGCATGACCCAGCTTCCCGGCGCAGAGTGGTGGAGGAAGTCCGGAGGCGGGCTACCTCAGGAGGCAAGTGGCCCCAGGTGGGTAAGGGCATTAAGACTCTCTCCTCACCTCTGATGTGCTCCTAAAGAGGCTTTTCTTTCCTCTCTCCTCTCCTTCAGCTCACCTTGCCTTACCCTGCCCTCTGGGTTTTTTCCCCAGGTACTATTCTTTCCTGAGGGCACCTGTTCCAATAAGAAGGCTTTGCTTAAGTTCAAACCAGGTGAATAAAACAATAGTGGGTGGTCGGGCAGTAGGGAAAAAGGAGCCTCAGATTTGAAGAGGGACTCTGGAAAAGCCCAAGAAGTGTGGGGGGCAAGGGGAGTGGAAGATAAGGAAACACCTAGCTGACACCAAAAAGTCTCGAGAGGTCAGAGAGAAAATTATAAATGAAACAGAGCAAGGCCAGACTTCATTTGAGAACTGCCCCAGACTCCTCCACTTCATCCCCTCTAGCTACCTCCGTGTACTAACCGCTGCCTGGGGGGTGGGGGTGGAAATGGGATTTAGGAGCCTTCATCGCAGGGGTTCCTGTGCAGCCTGTCCTCATCCGCTACCCCAACAGTCTGGTGAGTCTTAGTCCAAGAGAAGCGGGGAGGGGAGCGTGAATTCGCCCTGATGGGTGAAAACTTAGTGCCATGATGGGATGTGCATGTGGGGGCGGGGCCAGGCGGACTGGGACCTCTGCCCAAAGAGGATTGGCCAGTTCCAAGGAAGAAAAGTGATGCGTTTCTCCCTTCACCTCTTTTTCTCCCATAGGACACCACCAGCTGGGCTTGGAGGGGCCCTGGAGTGTGAGTTCTGGTGGTCCCGGGGCGAGGGTGGAAAGCAGGGTTCATCAGAGAATTCCTGGTCCATCTTTCAGTCTCTAGACAAGGCCAGCAGCCCTTCCTTCTTGAACAAGTGAACTCTAGAGGAGGAGATGCCTGTTTTCTGCTGTTCTGTCCCGATCTCCCGATGTGATCGGAAAGTGCTTTGACTTATCCCACCTAATCATTCCTGCTGTGATTAGAGCTCCTTTTAACTTTCTTCCCCGTTTCTAAGTGATTTTCTCACTCGGTCGTCTCTTACTGAGAACCACCACCGTCAGGCTTGCCTTTTGCCCTCTTCCCCAGTTACTCGGCCCTCTTCTCACCTGCCGTTCTTCCTCTGGCCCATCCTTGCAAAGCTTCTCACTTTTCCTCCCACCTTTCTGGCCCTTCTTTCTCTCCCAACTGCATACTTACCCACTGGCTTTATGGCTAGGAGGTCGTTTTTATATCCGTGTTCCCGGTGGGGAGGGAGGGGTTCAGAGTGAGAGATTAGTGAGCATCCGAAGTCTCTCTTCTTTTAGACTCAAAGTCCTCTGGCTCACAGCCTCTCAGCCCTGTAGCATTGTGGATGTAGAGGTATGACCCCATGGCGGGGCGGGAAAGTGGACGACTGCCGACCCCTGAAGCTTTGGGAGAAGAGGGTGGGAGTAGTCACCCTGGCTTTGAGGTCCTGATGAGAAGTATGTATGTGTGTGTTTCAGTTCCTTCCTGTGTACCACCCCAGCCCAGAGGAGAGCAGGGACCCTACCCTCTATGCCAACAATGTCCAGAGGGTTATGGCACAGTGAGTGTTCCATAAAGCATTCCCTGGGGCAACTATACAGGGCAAAGGGACCACAGGAGTAGGTGGAGGGCTGGGGTTTTGAGGCAAAGATGGGGGAGTGGGCAGTGGGAAGGGCTGCTGGACAGCTGAGGCTGGGGTGGAGGGGAGTTAAAGGGGCCCAATGCCCTCTCCCTAGTCAGCAGGTCCGTCGGTAATGGACCCTCAGAAGATCCTTCGGCCCCGTTCCCCCTCCATTCCTTCCCTCTTCATCCTGTAGGGCCCTGGGCATCCCAGCCACAGAGTGTGAGTTTGTAGGGAGCTTGCCTGTGATTGTGGTGGGCCGGCTGAAGGTAGCACTGGAACCACAGCTGTGGGAGCTGGGGAAGATTCTCCGCAAGGCTGGGTAAGTGACCTTGAAGATGAGCAAATGGGCAGCATCATGCATAGACAGAAGAACAATAAGGAAAGGGAGAATGGGAAGGAGGAAAAAAAGCCTAAAAAAGAAAAAAGCGGGAGAAATAGAAGAATTTTTTAAGAGATAATGGAGGAAAAGGAAGGAGGAGGGAAAAGGGGAAAGATATGTAATTACCCCAGTGAATAAAGTAAGAATGGCTCTCAAGGGACTATGAGTCAGAGTATATCTTAGAAAAACACCAGATGTACCTACACTGGAAAACTCTTGGGGCTGGTGCCAAGGTCCTGCTGGGTGGTGTGCCCAGAAAGAAACTGAGTCAGCTCTCTTCCTTCAACAATTCCATTGTAGGCTGTCCGCCGGCTGTGTGGACACTGGGGCAGAGCCAGGCCAGAGTCGAATGATTAACCAGGACGAGTTTGCCAGGCAGCTACAGCTCTCCGACCCTCAGTCCGTGGCTAGTGCCTTTAGCTACTTCCAGAAGGTAAAGGAGCTGCGATGAACGCAGAGCTCAGCATTTAAGGCTGGTATTCAAGTGGCCGCGTCAGTAGCACTGGATGGCCAGTTTGGAGTCTGCGCCGGGTGTTCTTACAGCTGCTGTCAGATGGCCAACTTCTGAGGTCCCTGGGGAGTTCATTTTTTTTTATAGAGTATCTAGTGCTTCACAGAGCAATGTTTTAATCATTGTGGGGTGGAACAGTGGAGAAATAATTGGTCTCTGAGGTCCATAGATTTCCAAAGCCACTTTAAAGATTGGCAGAGATGAGGGATCACATGACCTTGTGGGGCCACTGCGTGAGGGTTTCAGAAAAGCGTCCTGAAGGTTAGGTGGGAAGGTGATATGGAGGAGACAACACTGGACAGGTTAGATGGTTAAGAGTTTGAGACACCGAAGTATTTGCAGGTTTTTAAAATATCCCATAACTTCTCTGGAGAATTCCTGAACTTTCTCAAAAACTTTGGCAAACCTTATTTCCTGTCAAATTATAATAAGGTTGTCCCAGAAGATTCTTAATGTTTTATGAACAACCACCAGTGGTCCCAAGGCGCAGTTTTTTTGATCTAAGATGCAGATTGTGGCTCTCAACATCCTCTGAAGGGACAGAGAGTGGCCAGGTGTGTTGGTTTCTTAGATTGGGCAGATCTTCCCTGCAAGGAGCTTCCCCACGTATCCTGTAGCAGAACGGAACCCAAGCCCGAATGCCGTGGTTCCCCCATAGAGCTGGCAGGCAAACTTCTTGGGCTTTTTGTAAGAAATTATACCAGTGGCCCCCTTTTAGTCTGCAGGACCAGTTCTCCCGCATAGAATGAGTCAGGAGAGAACCAGTTTTTCCAGCCTGGAGGGCAGGAATGCCCTCAGTGGTAGGTCAGATACTCATTGGTAACTTCAGCATTCCTGAGGGATTCCCTAACACTCTACAAGGTCCCTGTGTAGGAGGACTGTGTCTCCACGTGACTTGGGGGTATAGCTTGGGCAAACCCATGACCCGAGGGAACTATCAGGGATCCTGGAGAGCTTAGGACTCTGGGTCCTGAGGAAAGTGAACACAGGAGTCACCCCTGAGCCTGCTGAGAAGAGGGAGGGGCCAAAATCCAGAGCAAGATAGAGGGTGCTGGGTTGGTCCCCCACATTGCCCTGGTATCTCTTTCACGCGTCAGGATGCCAACGATTTGGTGGACTTCCGAGATGTGGCCCTCGCATTGGCAGCTCTGGATGGGGACACAGGCCTAGAGGAGCTGACTCGCCTGGCCTTTGAGGTACCAGGGAACTGGGGGGAGAGGCACCACGGTGGCTCTGCACCCCCCACCCAGAAACCCATGTGATGTACTGTTGCCAGTAGCTTCTAGATAGTAGGTGCTTGCTCTCCACCCCAGTGCCACACTGTGAACTGCAGAGCCCCAGTGTCTGTGTTGAGACATGCTGGGAGCAGGAAGAGGGCAGCAGCTCTGAAGTTAGAATTCTCCTGCAGAAAGGTCCCAGAGGGGCAGGGAGTGCCTGTGTTTTGCATTGTTTCAAGAGGAGGAGCCCGTCAGGCAGACCTTCCGGGAGAGTGTGGGGCCGTGGCTTAAGGATGACGCTTGATTGTGTCTCCTCCTCTCCCAGCTGTACGCCGAGGAGCCAGCAGAGGGGCCCGGCCGCTTGCTGTGCAAAGACGGCTTCAGCACCATCCTGCACCTGCTGCTGGGGTCGCCCCGCCCTGCCGCAGAGACTCTGCATGCCGACCTGTGCCAGGCGGGACCCCACCAAGGCCTCTCCCTCTGTGAGTCACTGCCTTCTCAGCCCACGTGGGCATTCAGGGCACCTTCAGCACCGGACTGGGAGGGAATGAAGGCTGGTGGTCAGTGGCAGGGATCAGAACATCCAAGAGGGGAGAGTGGGAGGAACCGGCTAGGACGGCAGAAAGGACATTAACTCGGACTTGAGAAGTGAAGCGAAGACGAGACGGACAAGACATGCCATTTCTGAGACAACGGCAAGGCGCCCACTTCCTCTCCTTATATCATTTTACTTTTCCCCATCTCACTCTCACCTGTCCAGGTCAGTTCCAGGACTTCTCCCTCCGTGACCCGATCCACAGGAAGCTCTTCAGCACCTACCTGCGTCCCTCCCAGACACCAAATGCCTCGTCCCCAGGCAGCCCCACTGCTCTGGCCAATGGGACTGTGCACACACCCAAGCATAAGGGCGACTGAGCGCCTCGACCTCCCCAGCTTAGCATCCAGCCCGCAGACGCAGGGCAGCGCCAGGGGCCGACCCCGGGCCTCACGCCCTCTCTGCTCCTGCTTTTCTGTTACTGTTTGTTTGTTTTTAAGTTGATTTTCATTTTTGTTCGTTTGGGGTTTTTTGTAAGAAACTATTTTATATATAAATATATATCTATATCTATTTAAAAAATATAAAGCTCAGTCACATTGATGGTATCATTAGCTGGGACGGAAAGGGATTAGCGGTTGCCAGCTGCCCCCTGGAGAATCCTGAAGGCTCCCAAGGCCAGTCCTCTCGGCCGGAGCTGGATGAATCCTCCTTGCCTCCAGCTGGACAGGGTGCTTTTCCGCACAGACGACCTGCAGTTCTCGTGTCCTGTCCTCCTGTGGCGCCCTGCATGTGCACATTTTAACAGGCTTACTCATGAACCTCTTTTTTCAGCCAATTCCCTCTTGTTCTGTCCTCATTAGAGATTAAAAAATAGCTAACTACCATTCCATATTTAATAATCCTACTGAGAGTGATGCCTCCTCTCCGCAGCTCAGGCCAGCCACACAGGAGGGCTTTTCTGCCGTGGGATGAATTGAGGCCATTTAAGTCCCTCCTGTCCAGTCCGTTTTCAAGGAAGAAGAAAGCAAGGTCCCTCCTAAAGAAAGGTGCTGTTTCTAGACACAGTTATGGAAAATTAGATTTAGAAAATTAGATATGTGTTCCAGGTTGTTTTTTTTTTTGTTTTTTTTTTTAAAGCATCTTTCCATATAGACTTTTAAAAGGGAGACAGAATGACAGGCTGTCCGGAGAAGCCCTCCCAACACCAAGTCCTGGCCTTTGACGAGAGGAGGGATGAAGTCTCACTGGGGCTTATCAGGGAACCTGAATAAGACTACAGGCTGGAAAGGTGTCCGTCTATAGAATGCGAGGCCACCCCACCTCCTTTATAGCATCTCGCCCCACTAGGACCCAAGAAGTGAATACAAATTAGCACATTGAGAGTGTTTTTTTCCAACAACAAAAAAAATCTTTTATTATTTTTTTTTCCCCATACAACTCTTTGCAAAGGTTACTTCACCCTCAACCTCCCACCAGGACACCACTTCCAACCTAGCTGCTATGACCTCCCTCCCCACACTAACCGCTTTAGCAGAACTGCAAAATATAGAACTGAGAACAAGTGTCTGGTTTGTGTGCAGCCCAGGTGAAATCTATTCAGGGGGTCCTGGCTGCAGGAACTGGCAGGGGGATAGGAAGGTCCTTTTGCTCCCTACTGGTTACGACGGCGTTTCTTCCTCCTGCCCGTGCCCAGACTATCGTGTCGCCTTTTTCGAGGCTGTGAGGGTCGAGCCCGGGGTTTCTCCCCAGAGACCGCAAGTTCATCTCCCACGTAGGGCCTCTTCTCAGCAGGGACTGGGCCCGCAACTAGAGCTCTCTTCCTAGACTTGGCACCAGGATATGGAGACTGGTCTGGGCCTCTTGCCTCGGGAGAGAGGGAGCTGGATGCTCTCTGGACCTCCTGGCCTCCTGTGGAGGGCAGGCCTGAGGCAGGGTGAGGACTGAGAGAAGTCTGCCTTGGTGACAGGCTCAGTTTAGAGGCTAAGAGGTAGGCAACACTAGAGAGCTCCTCATCATCCTTTCTTTTGGCCTTACCTGCTGCACTGCATGTTTCACTAACAGGAGAGGCTTTCAGAACTAAGGCATCCCTGGTTCGCCGTCGACGGGAAGTTCTCCCAGGGCCCCGGGGAGATGTTGATTTGGGGGACCTATATACATAAGCCTCCTGCGTCCCTGGTAAGGGAGCAAGGTCTTTAGGACTCAACAAATCAGTGTCCTCCCTGCACTCTTGTTGGAGGTCATAAGAATTAAAACTTAGTGGGCAGCTGTCTTCATTGAGCCCTAACTGGAGGCCACAGCCATCTCTAATTCCTAGTATGTGGCTGTGATCTGTGGTTTCCAGCAGAGAAAGGGAACTGCCTCTGTTCCCTGCCTCCCGGCTGGCCTCGGGGAAAGGGGAGGCGTCCTGGGTCCCCAGGATAAAAATATTGCCCTGGCCCTGACAAGCAGGCAGGAGGGTTTCTTTGGAAACCAGTGTGGAGGCATCAATACTGCTTTCCAGCAACGGGGAGCAACCTACAGCCCACAGATCACTGGGATCCTGTATAGTCTCAGGACTATGCTCTTTAAGCCTCAAGGCCAGGCTATAGTTTCTCTTTTCTAGGGCAGCTGTAGTCTCCGTGCCGCCACAGGGAATGGCACTGCTCCCCACCTCCCTAGGCGCCGTGGTTTCTCCAAGACCCAGAGAAATGTTGCTTCTGGAACCCAGTGCCTGGCAGCCTCCCTGGTACTCAGGGACACATTCCCCATCACGGAAGTTCTCTATCACCTCCTCAATTTGTAAGGGCAACTCTAAGCCTACGGCATCCATCTCACTGCTGAGCCAGAGTCCTGGGCTGAAAGAGGCTCCATCCTCCTCCTTGTCCTCAGCTGCTCTAGGGGAAAAGCTCTGCTCATAACTCTGAACCATAGGAAGACCTCTGTGATCGCCCCACATGACTCCTAAAGAGCCTTCCTGGGGCACTGCTAACAGCTCCTTGCCTTGAGCCAGCACTCCAAGACCCCCTATCTGTTGTTCTGTCTGCAACCCCAGGACCTGCTTTTCTAACCCCTGTTCTTGCAGAGGATCCAGCTCTGCAAGTCCAGCATCCAAACTGGGAACTATCTCGAGCTGGGAGCCTTCCTGCCAACCAAGGGCCAGGGCCTCACAAGTCCCATCAGCCACCAGGGAATGCCCAGGGGACCCAGCATCTCCTAGGTAGTCATCCTGATGTGGGGATATCTGGTTTGTAAACTTCCCAGGCCCTCCTCTCTCTGTACCTCTAGTTCCCTGTGGAGCTGCAAGTTCTATGTGCAAGTCCCAGCAGCTGGGGGATGGCAGGTGGTTCCCATCCCTGCACATCATCCCCGGGCCATCTGGGGCCTGTTCCTGCCCACCATGCACTGCTCTTGCTTGCTTTCCTGGAGAAGCAGCCTTCCCAAGGCAAACAGCGCCCTCAGCCACCCAGAGCCCGGGTGAGGGCCGAAGCCGCCCACCGCCATCTTCCTCCTCATCAGAAACAGAAGGACTTGAGTCCAGATGAGCTCCACTGCAACTCGGAGGTGCCTCTGCACCCTCTTCCTCCTCCAAGGCCAGGAGTCGCTTCTGGACCAGCTGGAAGGAGAATGGACAAATAGCGAGCTACACACAGTTGTGGGGAGGGGTGGCTGAGTGCATGGGCAGGGCAGGAAATGCAAGCGAGCCAGCAGCTTAAGTGACAGTATTAAAGACAGATACCATACCTCCTAACTGCCTTCTTGGGCCTTATTGCCACGCTCTGAGCCCTTACACTTCACTTTTCCTGCATGTCCACAGTCCCTTACCTACCATTCAGCACTCGAAGCCCAATTCCGAAGCCCTTCATCTCCAGAAGTCATACCATACACGACAGTGTAGGATTCGCTAACACCATGCAAGCTTCTTGTTCTGATATTCTCTACCCCTCAGGTTTACCTGGGCAAGACTGAGTCCTTCTTCTCGCTCCAGTTCCTCCATTAAGGCCAAGGGGTCCCTCTGTTGTTCTGGGGACAGCAGATCTGCCAGAAATTGAGGGTGAATGACGGCCTCCACCTGGGCAACAGAAGGAAAAGCGATATGAGTCTGACAGGAGGTAACTTGTGAGCCAAGAGGCTGTAGAGAAGCCATAAGCCCCTCCCCCAAGTTGTTATAAACCATGACCACCAGCAGCTACACACATTCATACACGTACATACATAGCACGCACACACATTTCTCAGTACGGAATAGAGCCTAGTTTCTAGTGGTTCCTTGGAGTTCCCACCCCAGGATCTGCTAGAAGCCAGACGTCCAGGCCCAGCCTACCTTGGAGACAAAGACCTCCTGGGAACACAACTCATCGATGTAGCTCAGGAGGTCTGGGTCTGGATACATCCCTTCCTCCTGCTGCTGCTCTTCCTCTTCCCATCTTCCGTCTAACTCCCCAGTGGCCAGGTGGCTCCCCACCAGCCCTTCCATGATGTCAGCATACTCTTTCACAGCTTCTGGGGGGATTTCCTTGGGTGTCTGAGGAACTGGGGGCCTCTGGGTTTTGCGCTGCCGTTGGCGGGGCGTCCGTGTCTTGGAGGTGGCCTTCTTGGGAATGTACACTAGGGAAGAGATGAAAAGGAGAAATGGGACGTGGCACAGAGACTGCAGCTTCTGCCTCCCAGCTCCATGGGAGAACAATGAAATGGCTCCAGGCTGGATCAGGCCACCCTGAAAAGGACCAGCCATGGGACAAAGCTGAGAGGCTGGAGGGTCTGAGAGGGAAGCACCGTCCGAAGAATCTCGGAACCCCTGAAATCCAAGAAGTCCCCTGATCCAGCCTCCATTTCTTAGGCAGATGAGGGGGTATGGACTGCACTTAACAGCCTCAGTGAGAAAGCATCAATAGTTGGTGTACTTGGCCAAGGTTAACACCTAGTCTGGGACCAAAGGAACCTGAGAACCTAGCCTTCTACACTTGTCCTGTTCGGAACATCAAATGTCACTCCCTGGAGGGAGAGCGGCGGAGGCAGTGCCTTCCCCAAGCCATGACTGGTTTCTGTGTGCCTCCCTTTGGGCCTTTTGTGTAGGGCTTCTGTTAGAGCTGGGGAGCCTTACCTGGCTGCTGGCAAACCTCAGGGGCTTGGGGCCCCGGAGGATCAAGTTTCAGAGGGGCTGCAGGAGGCAGACCGTGCGACCCACTCATCAGCTGTGTGTTCTGATTCTGCATTTCCTCCTCGGCCTCAAACTCCATGAACCTGCGGAGGGGGAAGAAGGCCCAGGCAGTGCTGAGGCCAGGCCCATCATGAACCCAGACACCAGAGGGGTAGCTGCTCACAGATGACCAAATAACCATTCTGAGGAAACCTCACAAGGTGGTCACAGAGTCCCTTCATCTGCAGTTGTCACTTAGGAAGCTTGTTAAGAAAATGAACAACGTAGAGCTTGTAAGCTTTTCTAGGACAGAGCCGTGACTCGCACATTTTTTTAATGCCCCATCTCACACAGCATCACCAAGGGTAGAGAGCAGCAATGAATACAGACTTGTCGAGTTCAGTCAGGCCTATGCTACAGCCTGATGGGATCTCACAAGCAGGCTTCTCCTCAAGGCCTCCTCTGTCTCTGCCTGCAACCTTGTGATCACGGCTGAAATCCTGAAGCCGGGCCTGGGGTTACAATTCAAGGCAGTTCCCACCAGGAGACAGTGCTGAGGTCCAGGAATCTGAGGCTGTGACTGGGCCTTGGGAAGCTAAATATAGGAGGTATGGGTCCAGAAGATCTGGGGGAGAAAGTGGAAGCTAAGTGGGGAAGAAAGGGTTCATTTTCCCCTGAGTTATTTTGTTAACCAAGGAGAGTATCAAGGAGAAATGGCAGGGACAAGCCAGGAGACCACTATGGGCATTTAGGACCCTGGCTTCCCCTGACCAGCCCCTTCAAGAATGAGCCCCTCCCTGAGATGACAGGAGTAGCCAATTCCTGTGCCACTAATTCCAGAGGAAGGGTGGTCCCAAGGTCTGCATCGATAGACACTTTGCTACCTGGCCAGTGAGATAGTAAAGCACCTGTCCAGTAGGGCTTACCTGCTCATTGCTAGGTCCTTTCAGCGTGGAATTTTCACACTGATTGAGCCCCAATCCTGACCTAAGTTTTTAGGGTTTTGAGGGGTTTTTTTTAGATTGTATTTATTTTTAGAGAGAGGAGAAGGGAGGGAGAAAAGGGGGGAGAGACACATCGATGTGCAAGAGAAACATCCATCGGTTGCCTCTTGCATGCCCCCAAATGGCGACTTGGCCTGCAACCCAGGCAGTGCCCTGACCAGAAATTGAACTGGCAATCTTCTGGTTCACGGGCCCACACTCAGTCCACTGAGCCACACAAGCCAGGGCCCAACCTAAGAGTTTTAATATCAAGGCCCTTACATAATTCAAGATCTGGAAAAGGGAGAGCTTCCAAGAGAAGGTAGGACAGAAAAACCCAAGAGTTAAGGTGGTGGAAGGAGCGACAAGGATCCAGGAGGCCCTATCCCAGTCCACACCACACCCCCGCCCCAGCATCCCTTTTAATAATCACTCATGCATCCAGGCTCGAGCCTCTCTTACCTGCTCCCTCTCCTCCCAGCCACACAGCCCCCCATCAGGAGAATGTGGGTTTCCCAGACTCACTTTTCTGCCATCTCATAAAAGATCATCCGGTCAAAGTTGCTGGTGTGATCCCACTCCTGCACGGCCCTTGGCAGTCCCTCTTCCAGGGTCATAGTGGGCTTCAGCCGGGCTAGGGAACGAAGCACTGGGCTAAAAGCCCCAGTGGGTCAGTCACAGTTTACAAGTGGGCCCCCCCATCCACCTGTCCTGACACCATCCTAATACACACACTCAGCCCCTCATCAAATCTAACGTGCCCCTCACTCTCCAACATGTTCCACTTCTGATTGGGTTTCCAGACTCCCCAACCTCCCGTCCACTCATTGGCCATCCTGGCCTTTCTTCCCGCTGAAATTTATAAATCTCACACTAAATCAAACATGATTCTTCACCAAATCTTTTGAAATCAACCACCTTTAATTCTCAGTGCTTTCCTTACCCAAACATACAGAAGAAAGTACTCATGTTATTAAATGAACAGGTTTCACTGTAAAGTAGGCTTAGCCCTGCCCAAAAGCCTCTTACCTTTAAAAAAAGGTGCACTCACTGACCCAAATGAGTCTCTAACTAAAGGTTGTGTGGTGTTTTTATTTGTTAGTTTTTAAGTGGTTTTTTTCTTTTTTATGCCTCCAGGATACCCCTCTCAGACAGTCGAATACCAGTACTCTTTAAGTTATTTGTGATTCGTTTTTGCCTGCTTGACATGAGTCCCCAAGCACTATCATGCCTAGGATCACCTGGTGAAGCTTGTTATAAACATGGGTGGCAACACCCCATGAGTCCAGACCTGGGAGCATTTTACCGACTTCCCAGGTGACTGTTGCAGAGGGTCTGGACTGCGCTTTGGGGGAGACGCTGTCTAGGGCCCCGTCTAGTGTGGCCAGCAGGAATAGGCCAGGACCAAAAGCAATGCTGGCTCAAGAGTTAGAAATTCAGCCTACCAGCCCCCAAGAGAAAACTCAGAACTGTCTGAAAAAAGCAAGGAGTAGGTAAGATGCTCTATACATGGAACATCTTGATTTATTCACTCCAGAGCCAGAGTGGAACGGGAGATTCCTTTAAGTATTGGTCACTGGAGGAACAACATGTACATTTTTTTTTAAATCCAGTAAAATATGGTGTGTGTTATACAGTGGTTTACACAAAATGTTGAGAGTACAGTGCAGTGGAGAGAGGCAGCAGGTCTGACTGGAAAAAAGAGAAAATTGCCCAGACGGCCCATGATTCTGTTTCATAAACACAAGAGAGACAGCCCATGACCCTGGCTCTTTGGCTAAGCATCCATTCATACTCTTAAGCAAAAGATTTGGCCTTTTGTGAGTTCTTTGTCTCCTCTGGATTGCCTTTTTATAACAACAACAACAACAAGAACTACCACTAAGTGAAGCATTCTCTGTGCCTGGCACTCTGCTAAGCACTTCACATGTATTAACTCATTTCATCTTCCCAGCAACCCTCTGAGGTAGTAGGTGTGCTTATCCCCAGGGCAAAGATGAAGTGTGGGGCCCAGGATCACAAATCTAGGAAGCAGTGGGGCCTAGGCCCTCAACCACTAAGCAAGCTCTACCACCTCCCCATTTCGACTTGAATTCCACTGAATGAAGTACGGGGTGGTGGGCCAGGACACTCGGCAGGCCCTTTGCCGGGCACTCTCCTCCCCGCCACTCCCGCAGGAAAGAGGCAGGGCCCAGAACTCCTAATCCTGGCAGGTTTGGACGGCTCAACTCAACATCTGAAGGTATTAAAATAGAATCAGAGGCCCCTGGCACTTGGTGTTGGAGACCTACGTTGTGATCATTTCTCCACCCTTTATGACAGAAAACCTCTCTGAGCTTCAGTCTTCTCATCAATAAATGAGGATTACAGTAAAAATGCTTGCCCGGATTCAAGGATAGTGAGCATCACTTGAGAGAAGACACGCGAAGGCTCGTTAGAAACTGGGAATTGGGTGAGGAGTCTTATCACCATCACCATCATGCTTATACTCTTAGCCTCTCCATCACCTTCATGACCTGCCCTCTAGTATTCCTACCTAACCTAACCTCTTTTGTCCATCCCAAAGCCCTCCTTAATTAAATGCCCTAGGGTAATTGATCTCAGAATTAATCTCAGGTCTCCCCACTTACATAAGAAAGCAGGAAAGAGCTTCTGCGTCGGGACTTTGGGATAAGTGCCTCCGAGCCAAGGCTTTGTAGTGCTGCCAGCGACGGAAGTTCTCATAAACACCCTTGGAGGTATAGGAGAGGTCACCCAGTGCCAGCTTGGGTTGGGCAGCTGCCAGGCCTCCTTCTCCGATCGCCCCATGTGGCCCTGGCCAAGCCTTTTCCGGAGACACAATGGGGACCAAGTGGGCGGCTGGTGGTAGAGCCTGAGCGGGAAGGCCTGGGAGGCCCTCCTGGCTCACCCCAACAGCCTCAGTGGGCAGAAGGGTCTTCATGTTAGAGGCTGTCACAAATTGAGGGGATGGGCCTTCAGGGCCCCCACAGGGAGCATCCGAGGCAATCCAATTGTGGGCAGTCTGAGTAAGGATAAAGTTATGAATTTGAGAGGACTCAGCTGCCCCCCCTTCTTTCTTGATTTTGACAATGACCTTGCCAGCTTCAGCCTCACTGTGGCCAGGGCCCCCGTCTCCTGCCACCAACAATGGGTTAGGGAAGGCAGAGAGCATCAGAGGGTTGCCAGGAGATAAAGCTGAAGGCATGGGGGGCTGTGGAGGCAGCTCCCAGGGCGGTTGGTCTGGTGGGCCAGGAGCTGATGGGGGAAGGGGAAGTACAGTGAAAGGAGGCAGGGCAGTGCCAGGTTTCAAGGTCATGTCTGGTCCAGGCAACGGAGATGCTGTTGAGACAAAGAAAAAGAGGGAATGGAGTAGGAGAAAAGCAGACCAGACACTAGGTTGTCAGAGTTCCACTTCAGTCCTTGAAGAATCAGAGCTCTGATTCTCAACAGGTGAGGAAGGGCCTATGGAGGTGGAACTAGCATCGTTTGCAAATGTCCCTCAAGTGATTTTGATGTCCCTTACTCCCAGTTGAAAATTATTGCACTAGAGAAGTTGCAGTGACCCTTGGCCCCAAGAGCTCATACTCGATAACACAGTCCACTCAGCATACAGGTTATGTTTCTTCTTCCAACATATTCCAAACACATTCAAACCACCCGAACGCCGCTTTCAGCTGCTCTGTGGTCCCTGCCACCACTCACAGAAGCACGGTTCCCAGGAGAGGCGGGTGCGGATTAAATGTTTGGTTCTCAGAAATTCTGTTATATAATAGTCAGGAATGACTAGAGATAAGGGCCAGGAAATGGGTGAGGGTGGGGTGGTGTGGGATGGGAGCTTTCCAGAGCCTTGCATAGCTGCTGCTCGTGTTAAAATCTGGCGATACAGACAATCCATGGTCTTTCTGCTTGGAGCTGCTATCAGAAACATAGGATCCTCCAAGAGCCAGGCACTGACAATGAAGTCTGAAACACAGTACCTGCTAAAGGGGAGCTATGTGAGCTCAAAGGGACCAAGGATAAATACATAAAACGCCACCGAATTAATCAGGACATGTGTCTCCTAGGACTCTTTGTAATAATAATAAATCATCTGCCTAATTTCATGCTACTCTCATCCTCCTTATAAAGAATCCTCCTTACACACTAACAACACTCCGCTTCTGGTCCCTGACCTCGAAGGAGACAGGGAATGTGAGCAAACTCATCATCTCAACCATAGGGCAAGTCAGGAGTTCAGACACAGTGAAATGGGTCTGAAGGCCCGAGCTCCACAAAAGGTGGAAAAATGGAGAGCGTCTCAGAGAAGCCCCAGTTCTCTGCCTTCCTGGAGGGTCCCATCTCCCCGGCCCTGGGGGAATCAAGGAAAACTGCTCCCTGGACTGAGAGAGAAACCATGTCTGGGGCTGGAAGGAGCCATGAGACTCTGGGCAGAGGTACTTAAGAGCACCTTCCAAGCTAGCTTTCAGGAGGACATTTCTGTACAGACTGGGCAACAGATAACCCCACTGAAGAGTTTTTCTAGCTAAGCTCTCCACCCCACTCCATTCCACCCCCCTCTAATACATTTAGAGCGGCCAAAGCTCAATTCTCTCACCACAAAATTCTGAATCAAGCTCCAATTACCTAAAGAAGATCCAGGCACTTGGGCCTTCCCCTTGAACCATCTCTGTGCCACACAGACCACACATACTCCTGTCCCTGCCACACAAACACATGTCGAAGGGGTCCCTCTTTCAGGGTAGCAAGTTGCTAATTGCCATCCCTTCTCTATACCTCAATACTCTTTCCTAAGGTGCTTTGATCTGCCTCCCAGAAGGCCCTTTTCCTTCCCCAACCCCCAGTCTTAATGGCACAATTTTCTTCCCCAGCCTCCCCAAGTGTGATGCCTTTGGTGGGGTCTAGTACTCTCACATCCCCCTACGTCAGTCCAAAGTGCTCATTCCCAGGTAGTGTTGAATTTGAATCTCCAAGTGCCCTCCCTGCCACCTGCAGACTTACCTCCATCTGAAGTCATGCTCTCAGGTTTGGGCACTAACCATGGCTGTCTGGAAGGCTCCAGAATGAGAAAGTCAGGTCCAGGACCCAGAGAGAAACCTGGCTCCAGTAGATACACAGGGATCCAAGGAGGGAAGGGAAAAGATCAGATCAAAACAGAACTAGAATCTAAGAATCAAGGCATTCTTCAGTGGGGGAGGGGAGAGGGGAATGTGAGGTGGGGGTGGGGAGATATTCCACAAGGGGCTCTGGTAAATTGTCAGTAACTAGGAATTCCCAACAAAACCAGAGTACGGCAACACGAGTGCTGTGTACTTCTTTAGGGCAACTTGTAAATTCTTTCTCAGATTCCCAACATTATAGTTTTACACCTCCATTCCCTTTCTTTATCAATATATTTAATTTTGTGCCCTGCAACCCCACCCAGTTCTGTAACCTACTTCCTTTTAACAGCAGGTTGTGGCAGACCCTCGATTTAAGTCCATGTTGACTATATTTTCTGAACCAAACTCAGAACACACAGTATGTATACTTAGGTATCCAGGGAATGGACTGAAATTAGGATTGTCTGGAAAGATCCAGAGTGTCTGGTTGCTGTATGCGTATCATTTTCTTGAAAAGCCGTTCTGTAGTTCCCGGCGCACTACCATCAGTTCTGCAGTCCACAGAAGGCCCAGCCTTAAACCTTGTCTGAAAAGCCCCACACTATTAAAAACTGGCATTTAGCCTAAAATATCAAGACCAAAAAGTCCTTTTTATCTGTTAAATTATTTTTGTTGTTTAAAAGTTTTGTTCAATAATTTTAATGTTTTAATGGGTACTACATTAGCATTGCTCCAAAATAAAAGTATGCAAAATAGTATACGGCAGTTTTCCTCCCATTCCTTTCCTCTGGAACCCGAGTTCTTTGCCCCAAGGGACCCAGTATTATGTTTCTTGTGAATCTTTGCAGAGCTATTTCAGGCACTCCAAGTAAATACGTCTGTATCATTACATTTATATTCTTTTTTTAAAAAAGAGCTTTCAGGTTTTTCTGGTTATAAAATTAATATGTTGCAATGTTTTTGCGATTATAAATAATACTGCAACAAATCATCTTTGTAATGTTACCTGAGTTTCAATTTTCATTTCTTTAAACTAGAGTCCTATAAGGAGAATCTCTCCGTTCTTTAAAATATTCAAAATACGCCTAAGAGATAGATCTTAGTATGCTATTATTAGGTACTCACCACTATAAGAAAGAGCGCTGAATTTGTGGTAGAAACCTGAGTTTGAATCTTGGTTCGACCACTAAAACATACTTCACCGGTTTCATAACGTAACTGGACGCTCTCTTTTGTGTACAGAATATAGGATACCCGTCATGCACTCTTTACCGCCAATACTTTGAAATGGGGCGAGGGAACCAGACGTAAAAGAGGGGAGGAAAGAAAACTTTCTTTTTTTCCTAAGGGAATGGGGCTCTGAATCCTGGAGCCCTTTGTTTTTCCAGGCACTAGAAACCCACCGCTCTGGTAATGGATGTGCATCTTGCGATAAAGACCTGTTCTATCCACTAATGTTCAACCCACATCCATCCCTATCCCCCTGCAAAGTCTAACAATGTCTGGCACACAATGGGCACATTCCATGGGTCTTAAAATGCCTGCAAAGCTGCAGCTAGCTCCAAGGCCTGCAAGGTTGCAACTTGGTTGCAAACTGGACCAAGCCCTAGCATTAGCGCGCCGCCTTCCGCCTAGCTGCAGAGAGGCCTACGACGGACTACTTTTCCCAGCATGCCTTGAGAGAGACTTCCGGGGATAGGGGAAGGAAGTTGACAAACACGTGAGGCAGTCAGGTAGGAGAGACCTGCAGGCGGAATTGGAACCGCGAGCTTCAGCGTGATCATGTTTCTCCAGTATTACCTCAATGAACAGGGAGACCGGGTCTATACCCTGAAGGTGAGATGAGGGAATAGGTTGTAAATAGGCATGGCGAGAAAGGTCGGTGCGGGGAAAGGCTGAGACCAGCCACCGAGTTGCCTAGCTGGGAGGGGGGAACTAGACAGCCCACAAGCCGGGCGCGGTAGACGGCTGGCGTGTAGGTTTGTTCCGACCTTCGCGCCTCTTGTTTTCCTGTTTTCCCGTTTACCCCTGGTCGCGCGTTCCCCTCCCCGTCCGAGCCTCCGTCCCCCTTATGACGCCAGTGATTGAGTTTTCTCACCACTCCTGTACTGAGACTGTGTCCTCTCTTTTTTCCCTCGAGCAGAAGTTTGACCCTGTGGGACAACAGACCTGCTCGGCCCATCCGGCTCGGTTCTCCCCAGACGACAAATACTCTAGACACCGCATCACGATCAAGAAACGTTTCAAGGTGCTGATGACCCAGCAGCCGCGCCCTGTACTCTGAGGGTCCCTTAAGTTTCATGTCTTTCCTGCTGCCTGCCACCCCTCGGAGACTTTCCGAAACCAAGCCCTTCAGTTCGTGAGCCTTGAAGCCTTTGTGCCGCCCTTGATTTTTGGAATCCGGTGTCATCGGTACCTTTGGTCATGCGTGTGCGAGGCAGTCATGGTAGCATCGCTTTAAAGGGAACAAGTTTGAATCTGCTTTTCATATTTGACTCACTGTCAGGTTATTAAAATGATTTGAAAGAGCATTCATTTTACATGTTGTGGGAAGAAACGAGAGGTTTGAAAAAAAAAAAGGAGGGAGATGGAAGACTGACCTGGGGGTAAAACAAGGGGTATGCTTAGAAGAAAATCTTAAGGAGCTGCTGTAGCAGCAGTGCTGTACTGTTAGCGATAGCAGGGTGTCAGGGAAGGGAAGGTTGAGAAAAGCTTTACGTAACTGTCAGTATTCACTGCAGAGTGCTCCTGTGGTAATATAAGTAATTCCTTGACCCTTGAAGTGACATTTTGACTCAAAGTGGAAGAGTTGCTTGACAAATAGTGGCCATATTGTAATGGGAAGACTGATTCGGAAGTCAGGAGACCAGGATTCTCCCCTCTTTGTGTAACTTTAAGAAAGTCACTTAACCATTTTAGTCCCACTTTCCCCATTTCCAAGTTGTCTTTCAACTCTAAAACTGATTGGGTTCAGTGGCGGACCTCAGTGTATCTACAGTGTTGTCCAACTGTTGTGAATAGGAAAGACTTTATGCATATTTACTGCCCCTCTGGTAATATTCCCAGGCTTTTAGTTCTCTCCATCCAGGAATTGTCCTCTTACATACACCTGACTTTATATTCTCGCTAGCAGCTAGCTGATACGTGGAACACTAGATCAATCTTAATTTAAAAGATGACATATGAGAGGTTTAAGCAGGGATTTTGTTGTTTTTCAAGCTACTGTTGGGGGTTAACAACAACAACAAAACCTGGGAGATTTCAGAAGACTGGAACGGCTGTCATGGGGCAACCGTAGATTTTTCATTCAATTACATTAGTGGGAAGATGAGGCAAAGTACTGTATAAGGGCATTCAAAAAAATGCTAGCTTGGTTTTCTTTCTACAATACCTCTCTTTGGCAGGTTAATCCACTCATTCCCCAATCTTCTCATTGGTGGCTTTTGACATTGGATTTGAATGATTGCTTAATGCTATAGATTTAAAAATTGCTCTGTGGAGATTGTTCTAATTATACAATATTTTTCTATTGCATCAAAATTCTAGACTACCGAAGCAGATGTAACTTACAGCAAATTTGATTTACTAAGACTGGCCCTAAAAGGAGTAGATATGTTTCTCTTGGAATCTGGTATCTGACCATCCTAGCAGAAAAGTTCAGCATAATTGTTGACTGCTGAGGAAAAAAATTCTAAACTTGGGTCATAGTTAATGGAAGACACGATTTTTAGATCAGTTACTTTAACTTAACAGAAATAGAGAAATGAAATACTTGTTTCCTGTTGAGCAATTTTTTATTTCTTAGCCCATTCACTTACAGGGTTCTTAGCAATGGATCTGACAGATTTTAAAGAGTTACCGTGTTCCATTAAGGGGATAATGATGGAAGAAATGTTAAAAATTCTTCAAATGGCTAGAAAAAAGATCCGCTATGGAAGTTAATCTTAAGCACCAAAATCAGTTAATGAAATCTTCCAATTTTTAAAAAAATGTTGACTGTAATCCTGTCTTTATATTTTACTGCCCCTTCCTTAGCCACCCTCCCAAAAAAGAATTAACTTTGGTCTATTCTGTGTTCTGTGCAGACTGAATTGAAGGGACTTTGACCTGGAAATATTCTGAATTGAAGTAGAGGGGAAAAGCAAACTGGTGTGAATATGCCATGGATTTTTTCCTTAAGATATCCCATAGCTATTAACATCTGAGATATGCTCAGAAACAGAAAAGTCTTAAGAGGTTTAGTATGTTGGTATTAGGTTATATGTGTGTGTGTGTGTGTATATATATATATATATATGAATGAAAATACTCTGGTATAAAACAAAATTGGATATTGTAGAATTCCAGCGTTTCTTTATAATGGGACGGTCTCTGAGATTTCAATGAACAGCAGGCCTGCCTAAGAAAACACTGGGCAGGTATATTTGTTTCTACGAGTTAGAATCAATAGGAACAAGTTTTATAAAGCATCTAGCCTTGAGGCGGTTTACATTTTAAGTGGGAGTTATTTCCCATTTTGTTACCTGGATCTTTTCAGTTGATTTATCATTTCATAAAGAGGAATTTCCTGGCTCAGGTTTTAAATACAGTTCTGTTCTGTTGCTAAGGATGATGCTTAAACATTTCCACTTGTGTAGACAGCAAGGACACAGGCAAAGCCAGGGCCCATATTAAATTTAAATGTCTTGATCAAAGTTATAGGAAATAACTCAAAGCATTGATGAATCAAAATATATTGAATATTTGTATTGGTACATTAAATAAACATGCTAAGAAAACTATTCTAGTGGTAATAATAGGGAAAATACTGGGAATGGATTCAAGAGAAGGTATCTTCAGGTCTAAAATTAGAAACGTTTTTGTTAAGGCAATGTTCCATCTGACCAGAAAGTGAAGATAGCATTTTTCCCCCAGCTTTATTAGGTATAACTGACAAACTACATATTTAATAGATGTATACATGATTTAAGAGAGGTACGCATTCTGAAAGAGCATTTTGTTTAAAGTACAGAAGAAGGAAAATGTAACAAAGTGCGTAAGTTTGAGGATACAAAGCAGTGATTTTCCACCCTTGTCGTGGTACATATAAATTAATTACTAAAATTCTGTGGCACACCAAAAAATACATTTTTTGCCAATCTGACAAAAAAATAGATATAATTTTGATTCATTCGCACCAGGTGGCTATTGTGTTGGCTTTTGTCATTTTTTTTTTTTAATTAGACAATCTGAGGGAAACGAGGTCAGGGCCCCGGACTAAATAGTCAGGTACTGCATGATTTTTAAAGATTATTGCAGCACACCAGTTGAAAATTGTTGCTAAAACGCTTTAGAATACACCTCTACATAATATATTCCGCGGAGGGTCAAACATACATGTATGGTATTGGGAGGGTTGATTTTCTTTTTTTAATGAACTTTCAGAGACGCTCTATTAAAGAGGGAGTTTTGAGATTCTGACGTCAAGGGGTAGTGCTTGTTCCCCGAGATACCTTCAAAGTGACTAGGCGCAACAAAGCGGGACCAAGAGAAAAGTATTTGTTTTGTCTGGCGCACTGGTAGCTCAGGTCCAAACACCAAACTACAATTCCCGTCCTGCTCCGAAGCTCCCACATTCGGCCGGCGCCGCTGCGACTTCAGTGAGCGCATGCGCCCAAGCATCTCTGTCGGGTCTGCCGGCGGCTCCGGCTGGGCGGGGCTCCGGGCATCTGCGGGACAATTCCACCCTCCTATCGCTACCCTGCTTCTCTTGGACCATTAACCTCGAATGAAGAATAAGCCAGGAGGGAAGGAAGGGGCTGCAGCGGCTCCAGCGGCTCCGGCACAGCCCACCGGACCCGCGGCTGGGAGGGGCGAGGTCACGTAACTGCTACTCTGGTGTCTCATTGGGGAGGGGACGCCCTCCCCGCAGCCCGAGCCCTCCTGGACGCGCTGCGGCTCTGAAACAGTTACCGGCTTGTAAACAACAGCTGCGCGCGCACCCCACATCAGCTGGCGTCGGGATCCCGCGCCTGCGACCTCCTTCTCCCCTCATTGCCGCCCCCCCCCACCCTGCATAGCCTGGGTCAGCTTGCGAGGCCGCCTCCTCTTCTGCTAAGACTCGAAGGGAAAACGGCGAGGGGCTGACCTGCACCAGGGACCTGGTAGGGGAGAAAGCGTCTCGGCGAAGGGGTGGCCCGTCCTGTCACACGCAGGAGAAACCTAGCAAGCGGACCGTGAGCTCGATGGACTAGCAACGACCTGCCACGACCCTTAGCTGCAGTTAGAGGTGTCTCGATCTGCTCGCTGCTCTTGCCAGATCCCAGGGACCTTTCTGCCGGAAGAGCGGGCGGGCTGGGCCACCCCTTGCCCTCCCGCAGACCTCTGAGAGGCAGAAATCCGCTCTGCTCCAGCGTCCTCCTGTGCTCACCCTTGTCTCCTCATTCTCCTCTGTCTTAGTGTGGGATATTTTTCCCGTTATGCATGCGCACCTCTCCCACCAGACCCAAGTGGATTATCGGCCTCAAAAACCTCGGGTGGCTCTACACACACCTCCTCCCAGCCAGACCTGTGGGGTATTCACCTGATACACAACAGGTGGCAGGTGTACACCGTTTTTGCAGTCTCTCTGCTATATTTGCATGATAAGGGTGGGCCTGTGCGCACTTTGCTCAACTAAAACCGTGGGACATTTACCATATAAAGGACTAACTACCTCGACCGAAACCTGGGGGTCGAGGGGAGAAAGGCTTCACCTTCTTCTCTTAAGACCATGTCGCTGAGCCCGCAGCTCTGGACCAGGAGACATAGCTAGATAGTTATTCATTCTGAAGGAACAAAGTTACATGAGATTGGCATCGTTTTGTCTTTTTTAAAAAATATTTTTTTCAGCTACTGGTAGTGCACTTTCTAGGACAGTCTGCTTGAATTCTGAGTATAAAGATTCTTATTTGGAGTTCTTTGTGTGGTATAAATCAAGGTAACTGATTTTTTTTTTAAGTTTTCTATTTTTGTGATCAAAAGCAGCTAGCGTAGGAGGAAGGATTTTGCTGGATTTTCCTTTTCTTCTTTGCCCTTATAAAGGAAAAGGAAAATGCATCCTCCAGAAACCACCACCAAGATGGCTTCAGTTCGGTTCATGGTGACACCAACAAAGATCGATGATATCCCAGGTTTGTCAGACACCAGCCCAGACCTCAGCTCTCGATCCAGTTCCCGAGTAAGATTTAGCTCCCGGGAGAGTGTGCCTGAAACGAGCCGTAGTGAGCCTATGAGTGAGATGTCTGGAGCCACCACTTCACTGGCAACTGTGGCATTGGATCCAGCCAGTGACCGGACTTCTAACCCCCAGGATGTTACTGAGGGTGAGTAGAAACACATATGACAGGATCATTTCAATACTGGCTTATTGACCAAGGATGACTGTCTTCTAAGAAATTGATTTTTTCTCTTATACAGATATCAGGAACCAAAGCACCTCTTTTTGCAATGATTAGGAACCCTTTGAAGTAATGGCTAGTATAGTGGCTCCCTGCAGTATTAATTTGAAATGTGGGAAAGTATATGGCAAGAAGGAAAGATTATATTTTGACTTAAGCTAGCTTTGGGGGCTTTACTTTTACAGTTTGTTTTTAAGACCACTTAACAAGGAGTAGTTATTGATCATATATTAGTTACTGGCTTTCCTACTGACTTCAGATACTGTATCACAAAATTCTTTTTTATTTTTTTTATTTATTGATTTTAGAGAGGGAGATAAATATTGATCTGTGGTTCTGCTTATTTGTGCATTCATTGGTTGCTTCTTGTACCTTGACCAGGAATCGAACCCACAACCTTGGCGTATTGGGATGATGCGCTAACCAACTGAACTACCTGGCCACAGCCTTAAAAAGTTTACATTTTACAGAGAGAGTGGTTCAGGTAGCTAAGCTCACTCCAGCTGATGCTGGGTAGATTACATCTAGTGTGCTATTCTGTCAAATAGAGAAATTCTAAAGAGGCTTTTAGAGCCTGATTCCTGCATCATTTTTCCACTTTGAACTTTTAAGTGGAATGTATTGAGTATTGAGCCTTTCGAGTCAGGAAGTGGACACAAGCCACTTCTGACTTAGACTGACCACTGCAGACTTTTAGCTTCCTGAACCAATTTGTGTTGGCTAGCTTGGAAGTTTCCATTGGATTTCACGGGAAGAGAAAGATGAATGGAGAGATCATAACATTTTTAGGACTAAAGTTTGAGAACTGCTGTACTGCTTTATATATTTAGTTTTATAGTCTTTATATATTTAGTTCAGTATTCTAACTAATGTAAATATATCTGATAATGAAAATTTCTTCTAAGAATCTTAGACTCTGAAAATGATATCCTAACCAAATTTGAAAACCATAGCTTCAACCACTGACTTGTGAAAGCGAGGCTGACTTGCCATTTTCTAGTGTCAGGAAATATTGTTCCTCCTAACCTAAGGGGTACAGGAAACCAGAATGGTGTCAGTTCCTTATTTCTGTTTGTATTTTTAAATGTCTAGAGACAAGGTAGATTTGGTAAAGTTTATGCTCCTAGAATTAACTTATTCTCAACAAATCATTTATTTAATGGAGATATTACAGGTTGGTTCCTGGACTTAACTATTTTCAAATTGGCTAACTTTACACTGTGTACCACAGTGTTAAAATTACATTGCAAAATAAAAAATAATGCCTTTTCCCCAAAATTAACACTAAATTATAGTTTTAGTTATTTATTGTACCATATTTAGGTTTTTAAAAATACCAGGTAAAGACTGTAAGAGTGTTAATTTCTTTTTATTGCTGTCATTGTCATTAGGTAATTTATAGTTAAGTGTTGTTAAATTTGTGGCTTATGTGCTATGGAACTGTATTTGTATTTTGTTTTAAAAAGTGGGCTTGTTTCCGTAATATGTTAGCTTTGCAGAACAGTATCCTTGTCCAAGCTGCTATCTTACCTGTAAACATTCTTTATAGCCCAGAATGGCATCGATTTTTACTATAAGGTTATAAAATTGGGGACATGTCTAGGTGAAATCTATGTTGTTTAGGTGGGTACAGAAGTTAAAACTTGTCTCTGTATCTAACACAGTCCTTAATGTTTAATACTCTCTGGTACCAGATGAAAGGGAAATTAACTGTCCAGCCATTGGATCATACTTTCCCCCATATTCTCAGGAAACTAATTTCCTACTTTGGTGATGACCTACTTTTTCTCTTTCTTTCTTTTTTTTTTTTTTAAATCCTTATGACTATCATCTTGTCATATATTTCCCCACCATTAGAGAGAACTGGTTAGAAATATAATTATTTCACCTTTGGCTACGTAATGCCCTTGTTAGATGTAGATCTTCAAAGGATGGTGTTGTCAAGAAAATCAAGGATGTATGTAATCTACATTTGTCTCTGCGCTGGAGTTAGCATAGAAAAAGTACTACTTCCTTTTCTACAACTGACTATCTTTAGGCTCATAGTATGTTTCAGAATTGTGTTGGCTCTTTTAATATTTAGAATTCTGTGATGTTTTTGGTCCATTGTGTGCGTTCTTCTGTGGTTCTATATGATTCTCAATCCTTTCGCCACAATCCCCATGCCTCCCATGTTTCTTCCTATAGAGAAGCTTAGAAGCTTACCACCTTAAGTTTCTTTTCTTATATACCTTTTATTCACATTACAAGGCAGGGGTGACAAAGGAAGTGTTTGTTTTTTTTTTTTAAATTTTGATTTTTAGAGAGAGGGGAAAAGAGGGAGAGAGGGAGAGAAGCATCCATGTGCAGGAGAAGCATCAATCAGTTCCCTCTCACACGCCCCCAACAGGGGACCTGGCCCGCAACCCAGGCATGTGCCCTGACTGGGAATCAAACCGACAACCTTTCAGTTCGCAGGCCAGTGCTCAGTCCACTGAGCCACACTAGCCAGGGCATACAGGAAGTTTTAAATACTTATTTCTGTGTTTTAATTTTTTCTACTGTTGGTCTTTTGAAAGTAGGTAATTATCTTTTTGCTATCAAAGTATAAATATTAGGTTGACCAAAAAGTCCATTACATTTTTTCTGTAAAATAAAAAGCAGTTTTTCATTTTCACCATTAACTTTATTGATTTGGGTATTTTGGATATGTTGGCTATCTTCCACTATTGGCTTCTAGGGGGTAGAGGTCAAGGGTGCTGCTAAACACCTTCCAGTGCATAAGACAGCCTCATAATAAAGAATTATTTGTCCAAAATGTCAGTAGTACCAAGAAACTTGGCAAACTGCTTTTGACATGTTTGATCAGTCACAGCACCCTCTCCATACACTGCACAAATCTTTTTTTTTTTTACCTTTCAGTTGCATTTTTACCTTTCTTGAAATAATAAAGCATAATATGTCAGAAATGTTGTGTATTTTCTTCTATCTTCAATATTAAAATGGCTGTGAAAAAAATTCACCAATTTTGATTTTTTTTAATGCATACTGATATGACAGCTGTGACAATACAATCTAACAAAATTGTTCCAAATGAAGTTAAAGACTACTAAACACTTCTAGAACCATCATACGGAATACACATAATGAACTTTTTGGTCAACCCAAAACTTGTTCTCCTCTCATTGTATCAGGGTTCCATTAGAATTTATGGGACTTTGCAGTTTGTAGATAAAATCAGACTTAGCACTGTATTTGCTTATGCATGAAGAGTGTCTTAAAGATACCAGAGGGAACTGTTGAAAGTAGTTATCTCTGGAGAGTTCTGAAAATAGAATGGAGAGTGGGAATTTTCCTTTATCTAAATAATTCAGAAGGACATGTACAATTTTTTATATTGAGTGTATCACTTTTATAGTAAAAAATTTTTAAGAGGCATAGCATGTTAGGGAACCTCAGATAATCAAGAATTGAATTTTGGTCATACCTCATTTTAATGAGTGAGAAAACTGTGGCGTACAGAGATGGTTATTTTGTAGATCACAGAGCAGCAAAGCCAAGACTGAAGCACAGGCCTCCTGGCTTCTATCCAGTGCTTTCTGTTTACATCATTTTGCCTCTGCTAGGATGAACATTTATTACATTTGCCTCATAACTATTCGGTTGTCTTAAATGACTGTTAAAATAATAATACCACAAAAGAGCAAGGAACATATTTTTATGTCTGTACATTACAGCCTTTTACAGTTCACTAAAGACTGCAATATGTGTGAGGCACTCTGGTAGGAATTATAGTAAGTATGCAGGTAAGATATAGCTTCAGCCCTTGGAGAGCTCATCCATAGTGGTAAAAATGACGAAACGCCATCCATTCCTTCACCAGACATCTACTGAGCACTTGTGGGTTGGGCCCTGTTCTGGGGGTTAAGGATGCAGTACTGATAAAAAGAATCCCAAGTCCTAAGGAAAGATTTTATCTAATAGAGAAAGGAAAGATATTTTCATATAAATTATAATACTATATGATAAATGCAACTATAGAAATACATAATAAAATATGAAAAATAGAGGAATACAGCACATTTTAGAATAATACAATAGAAAAATACAGCAAAGGAAAATGATGAACTGAAGTTAAGTGGAGATGCTAACAGACTGGAGGAATTGATGGGGCAAAGTGGTTGTGAAAAATGTGGAAGGATAAAAGACTGAAGTCAGACCATTGAATGTTGGAGTTAATGGTTTCAGAGAAGGGGTTGTTCCAGTGTTAACATGATGTGCTGGTCAGCCTCGAGAGTGGATTTCTGAAGTGGAGTAAAAGTAAAAGCCGGTTGAATCAAGGAGCTCTGTGTATACCAACTTTGAGACTCACTATTACCAAGTCATCATGGAGCAATGAACGTTAGGTGGTAGAAATGCAAAAATAATTAAGGCAAGTCCCTCCTTCAAGGAGTCACCTTTTCTGATTCAACTGCATACTCAGATAGATTAGCTTTTTATTACCCTACATCCTTAATACAGACTATTACAATAATAGCATCTATTTCACTTAATATTTGTTTTATTTACATATTATCTTTCTCAATTAGGCTGTAAGGTTCTCTTGAGGACAGGGACTCAATGTTGAAACATACTGTGAGAAAGGCAAATGAAATGTACCTACTAAAACAATGATACTTTATCTGGCTGTATGTTGGAATGATCTAGTGATCTTTTCTTTAAAAATACCTCTACCCCATTCCCAGGAATTCTGATTTAATTGCATCAGTAGTTTTTGGACGCTCTTCAGCTTGTTCTCAAATAAAGCCATAGTTGAAGACCAGAGCTTAAAAGGAAAAAGCGATTAATGCTACATGCATGCTAAAAACTTTCTCACCTGAGCTGGGCTTTGAAGGGTGAACAGAAGTTCACCAACTTGATAAAGCACAGCAGGATTTTCCCTAAATGTCAGCAGGTCTTATAAAATGTTAACCTGCCCTGGCTGGTGTGGCTCAGTGGATTGAGCGCTGGCTTGCAAACCAAAGGGTTGCCAGGCACAACCCATGCTTGAGTTGCCGGCCAGGTCCCTGGTTGGGGGCGTGTGAGAGGCAACCACACATTGCTGTTTCTCTCTCTTCCTCCCTCCCTCCGCTTCTGTCTAAAAATTAATAGAATCTTTTAAAAAAATGTTAATCTGTGCTTGGAATCATTACATTACACATAGACATTTAGCCTAGTCAGTTGATCCACCAATTCTGTATTATCAGTAGGTCTCATCAGTTTCTAATGCTGGGGCTTAATAAGAATAATGTTTGCCTAAGAAACTTCAAAAGCAATTTTTTCCCCCGTAAGAACATGTTTCAAAGTACCAAAGAACTTTAAAAAGAAAACTTAGTTTTTGCCTCAAACCAAAATAAGTGAATTACATTCTATTACCAGTCACAGGTGATCATTACCCTTCTTTTAAATAACTTAATATCATGGTTATTGCATACTATCCTTTTTACACTGGCACTCTAATAGTGAGCCAGAACATTATATAATGTAGTAAGATGGATAGTTTTATAAAAATACATGGATTTTGTACCTTCCTAGCTCACCTGAGAGCATCCTCTGATAGGTTAGTTTTTAAGGGTTTTCATATCACTTGTCTGAAACATTTTGGTTATAAACCACAGCTGTTTTCCCCTTTTCTTCATACTCCATAGCCAACGATTAAACTTTATAATATACTCTTTTCAACCGTAAGACACAATCAGCCAGACCCAGAATATGAGAAATTTTATTGAATAATTATATCCTTCAACAAATAAAAGTCATGGAGTGGAGGAAGAGTTATGACAAGGGAGGGAAAACTGTTACAGATAAAAAGTATCAACCAAATGCAATATGTGAACTTTGGATCCTCATGTGAACAAAACAACTGTAAAAAGACACTTTGAGATAATCAGGGAGATGTGACCATGTACTTGGTATTAAATGATATTAAGGAACTATTATAAATTTTCTTACATATATTTATGACTTTGTGATAATGTAAAGCTTTTATCTGTGGAGTTTCATATTTAAGTGTTGGCTATGGTGAAAATGGCACCAGGTGCTAGACTGGTGGAGTCAGACTAGACCTTGGCTCAGTAATCTTCATCCTTGAGTTCTGGCTAAGAAAGACTTCAGGGGCAAGAGCCAAACTGTAAGAGAAAGTTTTTTTAGAAAGTCACAGAGATAGACTAAGTGAGCAATGGAAGAAACAGGCTCAGGAAACAAGCTACAGAGGCAAAGGAAGGGTCCTTGTAGCTTAGGAGAGAGGAAGGTAATGGTAATGCACTTGGGTGAGGGGAAGAAGAGGGGAAAGGAAAGGTGAGGGCCAGCCGCGGAGGGGCTGTACTCCATGCTGGGTCCTCCATCTGAAGGGCTTTTAAGGGCCAGGATCTAGGTAGTCCTTTCAGGGTTGTGGTCTCCACTGATTGGCTGGCGCCAAGGCAGGGGTTCAGTAGTCAGTGCAGCTGTTCCTGATGTCAGCTGTAGTGCGGCTTGTCTAGTTTTGCTCTTTTTCTGGACCCAGACCTGAAACACAACTGAGGCCTAGATGTATTTGATGTGGGCCAGAACCTCACTGTCTTGGGGGCTTACTGCTCAAGAGTGGTCGTGCATGTAAGGGCTCTCGTGGAACTTAAGCTAGTCCGCCTTTGTCCCCTTGTTCCTTCTCTAAGGCGGGGGTGGTGATCTATAACATAACTAGCGACATGGCAGGAGGAGAAAGGTGAGGGGAGGGTCCAAACTGCATGACCAGTGATATGAAAAGTCAAGGGTTCTAAACCACATGACCAGCAATGTGTTAGGAGAGGAAAGGGTACCTTGGGGGCAAGGTCCTTGTTTTCTCAGTTTGTCATGTTGCTAGGCACTTGAGACATTCTGTCCTGGTGACCTTCTTTACCTGTCCCATCCTCTTCATGTCTGTCTAACTGCCTACCACAGAAGTATTTAGAGATGAAAGGAAATGTACTCCCCCCCCAAAAAAAAAAAAGTTGAGAGATAGATAAAACAAGATTGACAAACATTTATGGCTTGTTGAACTGGAGTCAGAGGTACATGAGGATGCCTTTTACTGCCCCCTGTGCTTTTATGTATATTTGAAAATGTAATGAAAACTTTTAAAAGGTTGAACTGCAGTTAAGGTGCTTTAATAGAAAGGGCTTTCTGTTATAGAAGTCTGTCATAGAGTGCTCTAGACAATTCAATTAAATATCAGTGATTGGTAAAGTGATTGCTTCAACTACTGTCCTTTTAATCCTTAGTGGTTTCTTCTGTGTCCTCACTAATTCTTCCTTCCAGGCACTTCATTCTTTTCCTCTCAGTGGCATGTTTCTTAATTCCAGATTCTCATAAGCTTTGTTTTGATATTGCCTGTACTGGAATAGAAAAGAAGGAAGAAGGAGACATTCTTGCAGACGTGTGGACCTCATAAAAGCCATGCTTTCCCATTTTAAGGCTGTTAGAATAAGGAAAATGTTTCTAATGCTGACTTTCAAGGCAATCTGTAATAACCTATGAGAGTGATATTATGCTGTAAACATTTGGATAGTGGACTCCCTTTTTGACCCCTCTGCCTGATAAATACTTGTGGACTAACAAGACCTTTGCACAAATTCTAAAAAGGCACCCCTTCCAAGCTTCACTGGGGAAGGCCAAACTGTATCTCAGTTCACAGCCTGAAACCCCCTGCCATTTTGGCCTGACACAATCTGCACAGCTCTCTACCTGGTGGGCTTGCTTACTCAGAATAATGCAAGTTGTCTAGCCCTGGCCGGGTAGGTCACTCAGTTAGAGAGAGCATCATCCCTATATGCCAAGGTTGAGGGTTCTGTCTCCAGTCAGAGCACATACAAGAAGTAACCAGTGAATGCATAAATAAGTGGAACAACAAATTAATGTCTCTCTCTTTCTCTCCCTCTATCCCTTTCTCTCTAAAATCAATAAATAAAAAATTTAAAAATAAAAGGGGAAAACTAGACAAAAAAAACAATGCAAATTGTATATGTTTTAAGTTCTTGGAGATGTGTTTCTTAACAGTAGGTGTGAAAGTTTGGAGAACTATATTGTAGGAATTATGAAATTAAATTTTGTTAATGTGTAAAACAATATATTATTTTAGTGAAGTGTTGTAAGTAAATGGGAAAACAAGATATTCTTGTTAAAACCCTGTGGTTAGTATTTGTTGTATTTGGCAGAATCCCAGCAATTAAATATGAAGATATGAGCACAAAATGAACTTTTTGGCCAACCCAAGGCAATACACACACGCATAGCACCTTTAAGTGCAGGAGCTTAATAGTTGATTAATAGGAAATATTACCATATTTATTCAGTTCTAAGGTGTTCATTTGTCATGTTTTAAACATTTCTGATATTCAGGTGCATTTTACTTTTGAAGAATTTTAAGCTACCAGTAAATCATTGATGGAATTTAGTGTTAACAAAATTTCAGAATCAAGTTAATATTGTGTATAAATCAATCTGAGAGGCTATGCAAAACCTGAAATTTTGAAGTCACCTTTGGATGTCTTAACCAAAAAAATGTAAGGGCTGAAGCTGTTTGTTTTTTTTCCTTCTAAAATTGAGTTTTTTTGTAGTTGAAAAGTACAGCAGAAATAGAAAACAAAAGCAGCATTAAGTTATAAGGAAATGACAGATTTGCTTATGTCTTAATCTTAACTTTGTTTTTGTTTTTTTCTTTTTAAAATTTCTGTTATTTTAGCTCAGAGCTGGGTTTCAGTCTTCAGTTTCCTTGCTAAATTAATCAGTGGCAACTTCTGCTTTGCATTTTTATTACTGCATTGCTAAGCCTTATTACATCTCTAATGGCCTTGAGAAATTCATGCAAAATACTCACTTGATAGCATTCATCTGTCTATAGTTTAAACCATTTGGTAGATAGCTTTAATTTTCAGCAAAGTGGAATGTGAATTCTCTCCATTTTAGCAACTGAGTCTGCTTTTACTTTGGGGTAAGGCTATTCATTTTTCATGTTGCTAGTTTAAAAAAGAAAACACTAATAGTTAAAAATTCTTGCATAACATGTACCTTTTCAATTTGAGGAACTATGAGAAATTATATCCAACTGAAATTCACCTTTATTCTATTTTGAGAGTATTGGCATCTAGCTTTTAAAAATATATATATCTAGAAGTTATACTTATTTTTACAGCTGGCTAATTTATATCATAAAATGCATGTAAAATTATGCTTCGTTGATTTTTTTTCCCAGTTTAGCTCTGTGATAATTTCCAAATAAAATTTACTTTTTTATTTTTTTAAGAATGTCTTCTTTTTTAAGACTTTATTTATTTTATTTTTAGACAGAGGGGAATGGAGGGAGAAAGAGGGGGAGAAACATCAATGTGTGGTTGCCTGTCACGCGGCCCCTACGGGGGACCTGGCCTGCAATCCAGGTGCCCTGACTGGGGAATCAGACTGGCGACCCTTTGGTTCACAGGCTGATGCTCAATCTACTGAGCTACACCAGCCGGGGTCCAAATAAAATTTTAATAATTAATGGGGAATACAAAGCATTCTTTACTGATTAATAGATGAAGTTAATTCTTTCCTTTACTGAAAAGTCATCAATTGTGATAGTTTTTCATTCTAAAAAAAGTTTTCTTTTGAACTAATATGGGATTTTTTACCCAGAAGAAAACTGAAGCTGATATGGTTAAGTAAGCTGTCCAAATCATACAAGTACAACATTGAAGAATAGTGATTTTAACCCAGGTGTGAGTGATTCCAATACCATTGTTCTTGTCATTATACTTTCTCTTCTATACTAACAGAGTTGGCTCTGTTGAAACATTTATTCACCTTCAGTTACATAGGACAATAGAGGAAGCATAAAAGAAATCTATGTTCTTTTTCTATGTTCTGTGTACTATTTTGTAATTATTTTGTCTGGCATTGGGGGCATGAAAGGAAATAGTGGTGGGGGCAATTTAGTAATATGAAATTTCCCAAATAACTTATGGTTCTATGTTCCTAGAAGGAGATCTGTCCTAATAGTGTGAATTTTACTGGTTTTAACACAAATAATATGCAGATGCCTAGGGCAATGTAGTAGTGCTAAATTACCTGAACAGTTATTGATTTAGTTAGTTACATTGGTCCACCTGTCCTAAAGTTAATGAATTTTTTTTTTTTAGCTCATTTTTCTGGGCCTCAGATCCCTCATTTATTTATTTATTTATAAAGATTTTATTTATTTATTTTTAGACAGAGGGGAAGGGAGGAAGAAAGGGAGGGAAACATCAATGTGTGGTTGCCTCTTGCATGCCCCCAACTGAGGACCTGGCCTGCTGTGCCCTGACTGGGAGTTGAACCAGCGACCCTTTGGTTCACAGGCCAGTGAACCAAATCCACTGAGCCACACCAGCCGGGCCTAAAGTTAATGAATATTCTTATTTGGACCCAAGTCTTAGTAGATCTTTTTTTTTTCAAAGATTTTATTTATTTATGTTTAGAGAGGGGAAAGGAGGGAGAAGGAGAGGAAGAGAAACATCCATGTGCCAGGGAAACAGTGATCGGTTGCCTCTTGCACGCCCCCAACCAGGGACCTGGCCCATAAACCAGACGTGTGCCCTGACCAGGAATCGAACCCGTGACCTTTCGGTTTGCGGGAGAACCCACTAAGCCACACCAGTTGCAAGGGAGGGAGGCAGTAATAACTTATAAAGACACATTTTCTATGAGGTGACAATTAACCAGGACATTTTGTTTTGAATTGTGTTTTTATTTTTCTTTTTTGGAATTATGTCCTAAGTTTTGACAATATGTTGCTTAATATCAGTTTTATTTTCTATACTCTGTTTATAGTGTTGACTAAAAGCCCATCTAGCAAGTATTTCATAATAAAAGAATGAAATGCACACATCAGAAATGAAATAGCTGTCAGTGCTACCTCTTTGGTTAGTGATTCTTTGGTTCTACCATACCTTGACTATAATGACATTAGACTAATGAAAGAGATGGGCAGTCCTAGAACTAGAGTCCTAGGTTTATATTGCCTTCTATTATATCCTTAATTGGATAACAGGACCAGAAGTTCCTTTAGGGTAGGAACCGTGTCTTGTTCTCCTTTGCATTCCTCTTTCCTGGCACACAGTGGGCATTCAAATATCTATTGAATAAATGCAGGATTTCTTCAGCCTCAGCAAAGCATGAGATTTTCCTAATGTTTGATTTGGAGAATTCTTTGCCTTCCTTACTCTACAACATTATGAATTCATCAGAAAATAATGTGGTTTTTTTTTTATCAGTAGTATTATCTTTCAGTTCTTAGCCCCCAGATACATTATACTATATTCATCACTGATGCCATTTTATAAAAAAACATTTTCACAGGCAGTCTCATAATTTTGAGATTTAGAAGTTTTAAGTCCTTGTTATCCACGGTAGTTAGTTCTTACCAAAATGATTAATTCACTTAATTCTTTCTATAATTATCTACATAGTAAGGTAAAATTCAGAATTTGTGGCCATTTTCATATTTTAGACTAATATTCACTATTATAGTATCTGAGGGAGAAGAAGGGTTTCCTGAACATGGTAAATAAGGAAAATGTATATACATCTACTTAAGAAGGAGAGTCAGTTTACTTCTCAGGCTCCAGCTATAGTTCTGAACTTAAATAGTAAACTGCTCATTCCCTTTCAGTAAAACGTTTACAACATTCTCTAACGCAGAGCTACTCAGAGTATATTCTGCAAACGATGCTGGTCCTTGAGCTGTTTATTACCTGTCTGTAAGCCGATAAGTTCAGAAGTTGAGCGTTCTTAAGAAACGTGTATGGCAGTTTGATAGAGTAATTTTATGCCTATTGAACTCAGTAATAAAAATTGAAACTTATGTTTTGTATATTTTATTTCATTTTCTAATAATTCACATTTATTTGTTTTAAAAGTTTAGCCCACAATGAATTGGAAATAAATTTATTTATTTTTTAAAGATTTTATTTACTTATTTTTAGGGAGAGGGGAAGGGAGGGAGAAAGAGAGGGAGAGAAACATCAGTGTGTGGTTTCCTCTCATGCGCCCCCTACTGGGGACCTGGCCCACAACCTAGGCATGTGCCCTGACTGGGAATCGAATAGGCGACCCTTTGGTTCGCAGGCTGGCTCTCAATCCACTGAGCCACACCAGCCAGGGCTGAATTGGAAATTTAAAGAAAAATAGTCCTATACCAGAAATAATTTGCAAAGCACTGTTCTAAAATAATGGTTCACAGCCTTTCATATGTTTGCCTAACCTGAATGATACCACATTCAAGGGGGTCTGAAGAGGTAGTGTTTCCCTACCAGTGGCCCTTTGAAGCATGAGTATCTGAATGGGGTTGAGGAGTGGGTTAGCCATTCATGCAAGTAGGATAATTTTGTTTAGAATCTCTGCTTTAGCACATATGATCTCTTTCCTCTCTCCATGTAACTCCATATCTGAAGTTAGATATTTTAAAGAAATTCATATCTTTTACGTCTCAAACACATCTCTCTCAATAGGATGAATTATTACAGATTGATTGTTATAAAGATTTATAGAATAAAGAGTATGAAGAGTTTGCAACTGAGGATAAAACATTAACCTTTGTAGATAAAACTTCTTAATAAATTTACCTTGATCAAGAAAATTAAAGTATAATGTAGTTGTTAGTTTCTACTTGTATTTAGTGCTTGCTAGTGGTTGCAACAATTCAATAAGTATAGCCACCCTAAATATTTTGAAATAATAACTTACTACATTAGAAGCAACTGGTTGGAAGTAGATTTCACTTTCCTTACTATTTCTAATAAACCAAATACTATAAGCACAAACTATTAATATTAACTGGTTATAATTTTATTTTATTTTTAAAAATATTTTTTAAAAGATTTTATTTATTTATTTTTAAAGAGGGGAAGGGAGGGAGAAAGAGAGGGAGGGAAAGAAACATCAATGTGTGGTTGCCTCTTGCACACTCCCCACTGGGGACCTGGCCCACAACCCAGGCATGTGCCCTGCGTGGGAATCAAACCAACAGTCCTTCGGTTCGCAGGCAGGTGCTCAGTCCACTGAGCTACACCAGCCCAGGCACTAGAACCTATTAATATTAACTGGTTATAATTTTAAAGGTTAAGGGTGGCTAGATCTCAATAGTGAATAAAGTTCTCTGCATGGTGTCTTCAAACTATAATTTAGGAGAGGTTCATAAAAATTGAATGTTTCCATATCAGATCCATTTTTCTTTGCTCAACACTCCCACTAAACTTGTGTGTGCGTGTGTGCATGTGCACATGAACACTTAAGGTACTTGCTTGAAACTTTGTCTAATGATGTATGTGAGAGAGCTTGAGAGAGAATTCTGTGAAAAGGTGAAGACAGATAAGATGAATTAAGTCTACATTGTGTGTGCTCATGAAATTCAGTTTCTTCTATTTTATGTTCCAGCTTTTTAATAGCATGCAGGTATTAAACTTTAATTGCATTTTTTATTAAAAAAAGAATGTTACTAAATATGTTTCTAAAGCCTACATCATATCTACAAGATGCTCTCAAGAATGAACAGTGACATTTGGTAAAATTCATGTATTCAAAATGTACTTGGCTTTTTAATTTCAGGGACTTTGTCTGCTGCTCACTTAGAGTTTTCTTGCATCACAGATGCGTGTTTAGCATGGAATTACTAGATTCTTTTGCAGAAACATTTCAGCAGTAAGATTGTGTGGTTCTAGATTATTTGTATAGTTTTTGTATAATTCGGTTCTCAAAGTAAATACATGATATGCTCTAAAGTTGATTGATTTTTCACATTATAGTATAGCAATATTATAATCTGATAGAGAATCCTTATGTTGAAAATAAATTTCCATTGACTTTAATTGTTTCAGTCTTTTCACTAAATCTAACTTGTCTTTGCTTATTTAATAGATGGGTTAAATAAAACAAAACACTGGTTATCATGAGTTGTTAGCTGTGAGTAAAGATATGTAATTGGGTAGTGGAGTATAGTAAGTTGTACTTTGAAAATATTACCCAAAGTAGACCCATTCTGCTAAAGAATGGCCTTTAAAACAAAAGCATACATAATCACAAAAAAGTGTTTTACTGAAAGTAATTGAAAGTAACTATAATATGTATAATATTTGGCCTAATGTATAATGGAGTAATGTCATTATAAAGGTCCTTTTATTCTAACCTGGCCTATATTTTACTACTTAAAAAAAACCAGGTCTTGGCCAGAGAGCTCAGTTGTTTAGAGCATCACCCCAATACGCCAAGGTTTACAGATTTGATCCCTGGTCAGGGCACTTCCAAGAAGTAACCAATGGCCCTGGCCTATGTGGTTCAGTTGGTTGGAGCGTTGTCCCTTAAACCAAAAGGTCGCCAGTTCAGTTCCCATTCAGAACACATGCCTAAATTCTAGATTGCAGGTTCAGTCCCCAGTTGGATGTATATGAGAGCATACTGATTGATGTTTCTCTCTCCCATCCCTCCCTCTCTCTCCCTCTCTGTCCCTGTCTCTGTCTCTCTCTCTCTCTCTCTCCCCCCCCCCAACCCTCTCCCTTCCTTTCTCTCTAAAAATTAATAGAAAAAGAAAAAACAACTGGAACAACATATTGATGTTTCTCCCTCACTCTCTCCCTTCCTCTCTCTCTAAAAAAGAAAATTAAAAGTTGTTTTTTAACGTAAACATTTCAAACCTATTTTATAACTGTAATTTCAAACAACATTCAACACTCTAAAATCAAAGTACTAGAAAGAAAGCATTTATGCAACTGCCTGATTTTATGTGAAACAGGATATGACCCATAAGTGATGCGCTTTATACTTATACTTAGATCCTATTATATATAGATTTCAGTTCACTGTCTTTTTTCCAACATTTTATTATGAAAATTTTCAAACATACAGAAAAGTTGAAAGAACTGTATAGTGAACTCCCATATTCTTGTCCTCCAGATGCTACAATTAATATTTTGCTACATTTTTGGCACATCTTTATCTCTTACATTGATTCATCTATTTTTGAAGCACTTCAGAGTTACAGACATCAGTGTGCCTCACCCCCAAACACTTCAGTATGTGTATAATAATGTGTAACATATTGTTTTGGAGATGCATCCATGTTGTTGAATATTATCAGTAGTCTGTTCCTGTTTGTTGTTGAGTAATAGTCTATTGTATGAATATACTACAGCTTCTTTATCCCGTTGACAGATAACTGGGCTGTTTCCTGTTGGGCTGTTTTAAATAAAGCTGCTATAAACATTCTTGTTCAAATTTTTTTATGACCATATGCTTTTATTTCTCTTGGATAAATACCTAGAAGACGAATTGCTGGGTCATAGGTAGGTGTATGTTTAAACTTATTAAAAACTGCTAGAACTTTTTCCAAAGTGAGTATACCATTTTACCTTGCCACCAAGGATGTAGAGGATTTGCTCTACATCCTTGCCAACAGATTTTAATGGGTATTTCCCTAAAAGCCAATAATGTTGGGCACTTTTTCGTTTTTCTCAAAAGATTTTATTTACTTATTTTTTAAAGAGAGGGGAAGGGAGAGAGAAAGAGAGAGAAAGAAACATCAGTTGACTACCTCTCACAGGCCCCCAGACGGGGGTCTGGCCCGCAACCCAGGCATGTGCCCCAACAGGCTCAGACAGGTGGCCTTCTGGTTTGCGGCACGACGCCCAGCCCACTAAGCCATACCAGTTAGGGCGATGTTGGTCACTTTTTCAAGTGTCTGTTAGCCATTTGTGAAACTTCTTTTGTGAATTGTCTGTTGCCCATTTTGTATTGAGTTGTCTTTTTATTATTGAGTTGTAAGGCATTTCTCTATATGTTCTAGACACAAGACCTTTATATATTGTCTCCCAGTCTGTGACTTGCCTATTCATTTTCGTAGTGGTGTCAGTTCATTGTATTTTTTCAACATTTTATTATGAAAACTTTCAAATATACAGAAAGTTTAAAGACTTTTATAGTAAATACCCTTATATCTACCACCCAGCATCTCATTAACAGTTTATTATACTTGTCCTATCACATATTTATCTGTTGCCTTATTTGTGCATTTCAAGGTAAATTGCAGGAACCAATTCACTTCTCCCAAGTCCTTCAAAATGCATATTATTAATTATAATTCAGTATTTGCAGATTTTCCTCTTTTAAGGTAAACTTTTTATACATTGAAATACACACATTTTAGGTGAACATTGGCAAAGTTTTGACAAATGAAACTCTATCAAGATGTAGAATAACACCATCATCGGTGAAGTTCTCTCGTGCCCTATCCCCATTAGTCACCTTTCGTCTCCCCATCAGCAGCCATTAACCTGGGATTTTGTACCACACATTAGTTTGGCCTGTTCTAAAACCTCGTATCAGTGGACTCTAATACTGTGTACTCTTTTGTTTAAGGCTTCTTTCATATAGTATAATGTTTTTCAGTTTTATTCACGTTGTTGCATGTTTCACTAATCATTCCTTTTTAGAGATGAATAGCAATGCTTTGTATGAATATGTCATAGTTTATCCGCTCTCCCGTGTGTGTACATCAGGGTTGTTTCCAGCTATTGCCTATTTACTAATAAGCAGCTATGAACAGTCTTGCACAAGTCCTTTTGTGGGAATATGTTTTCATTTTTGGGATTAATACCTAGGAGTGCAACTGATGGGTTGTAGGGGAAAGTACCAGACCCCTTCTCAAAGTTGGTGAACCAGTTTACACCCCAGTAACAGTATATGCAAGTTCCTTTTGTTCCACATTCTTACCAATTTTAGAAATTGTGGTGGATGTGTAGTGGTGGTACCTCATTGTGGTAGCTAATTGTGCTCAAAATAACTATGTTTTTAAAAAGATTTTATTTATTTATTTATTTTTAGAGAGAAGGGAAGGGAAGGTGAAAGAGAGAGAAACATGTGGGAGAGAAACATTGATCACACACCCCCAACTGGGGACCTGGCCCACAACCCAGGCATGTGCCCTGACCAGGAATTGAACCTGCAGCATTCCAGTTTGCAGGCTGCTGCTCAGTCCACTTGAGCCATGCCAGCCAGGGCTCAAAATAACTATTTCTTACATCCCACCCTGTCTATCTAACCACTCCCTATATACCCCAGCTTTACCACTTTCCCCCCAAGTCTTTCTGTACTGCAATTTTTTTTATGCCCTGCACTTCTACCTATGATATGCTCTAGGAGAGAACTGTTTGAAAATTGCTGACCACTGTGCTACCAGAGCATCAAGTTGATTTAAAAAAAACTACTCTATTGTAGATTAACAGGAATTTCTTACCTTCCTACTTGTTTGCTTTCGGGAACCTTTTAGAGGGGAAAGGTGACAGAAAAAAATTGTAAATAGGCTTATATGCACAAGCTGTACACAGATTGATAAATACAAGCCATTGTTTCTGTCCATCAACTATAGAAGATTAGTCACAATTCAACTCTTTTTAAGATAAATATGAAGGGCAAGATCCTATTGGAAATATCCAGTGGCACTAAAGTGTTCAAAGATTTGGAACCCAGGATATAATATTGAAATCTTTGACAATTTGGTAATATTTTAAGTTCCTTTGAATAAATTAGTAGAATAGCTTACCTGAGTTATAAGTATGGAAAAATCACCTAGGGTATTATCACACCTGACTTAATTCCTTTCAATGATAAAAATAGTTAATCCCTGGCCTGTATGGCTCACTTGGTTGGAGTGTCTTCCAGCAACCCAAGGGGTGTGGATTTGATTGCCAGTCAGGGCAGATATGTAAGTTGTAGGTTCAGTCCCCGGTCTGGGTAGAAGGGAGGCAACCAATCAATGATTCTCTGTCGTATCCTTGTTTCTCCTTTCCTCTCTCCCTTCATCCTTCTCAAAAGCCGGGGGGGGGGGGGGGGGGGGGGCAATGAAAATACAAAGACTTAACAGGTTAAACTTCTCTCTTTCCCATACAGTAGTAATTCTCAGCCTTGGCTGCACCACGGGGAGGGGGTGCTTTTAAAAGTTTGTTGCCCAGGCTCTACTCCAGAGCAATTAAATAAAAATATCTAGGATGAGACACAGGCATCAGTAATTTAAAAATCTCCCCAGGTGATCCCAGTGTGCAGCCAAGATTACAAACCATTGCTATACAGAAACTCATAAAATAAAATTTAGGTAAGCATATGACTTTTTTTTTTGTTCCCATAAAAGTTCTATGCTGCCTACCAACAAAGGTGTTAAAAGTTTTTAAGTAGGGCTTCACCATTTACAAGCTCTGACTTTGGGTAAGTTCTTTAGCCTGATGATTAAATGAGATCACAGTGAAAAGTTTCAAGTGCAATGAAGAGCACAAAGTAGGTCGTTAACAACTATTGATTTTCTTCACTTTTAGAAGTGGTACGTATTTGAATAAATGAGGACTGTAAACTATCATTCCTCCTCTGTTAGATTTAGGGCAGCCTTATCAGGTGTGACTAACAACAAAGCTCTTATATTATCAACATAGAAAATAACACAGGGCTCAATTACTAAACTAACTTCTCTCAGTACAGAGATTAGATAGAGTCTCATACTCTGTAGTTACAGTCATCCACTGAGAACTTGATACTAACAGATAGAATGCACTGAGTGAAGTATGTTTTATGTTAAGTTTGTGCTGAAGGAACCATACACCTCTTAATCAGAGGGATTTTCTTGGATATTTTTTCCTGAGAACATGATGTTTAAACTCTGTCCAATAAAAAAAAAATCTAAACTCTTTCCTTAAAAAATATTTTGCTCTTTTGGACTTTAGGGAAAGTTAATATCTCTTCTTGGATGTCCTTGTATACACTACAAGGTCTAGAACTATGCCTTGTATAAAATATGTCAGTGTTCATTAAATACTTGAATGAATGTTCTCTTCTGAAAGATAAGAAAAACTTGTTGATTTATATGACTGTTATCCATATGCTTTGAAATGAAGCAACGGAAGCTTACCAATATTTGTTTCATTTTCTAAGGTGATGTAGTGCCAGTCTTTAAAGAGGGAATTTTGTGAAATGAACTGTTCCCTTATCTTTCTGGTGTGAAATATGAGGGCAGAGGTTTAGATCATGACTCCTCATAGGGGTGGAAATAATGTAAAGAAACAAGTGGGTGAGCACACAGTGGGCTGCAGTTAATGAATTTTGCCACTCTCCAGCACTTGGCAGCTCTCGCAGAGCAGCCTAAACAGTTCTTAGGATTCTTGAGCTTAATAATCATAAGCAAAGGGTGGAGTTCTAATCCTTTTAAGTGAAAGATAAACCGCTGTGGAAGGTGTGTCTTCCAGTGTTCCACTCCCTAGGGTTGCAGGTCACGTGAGCTGAAAGTACTTCCCTATTCCCAGCGTCGGTCTCCCCAGGCAGTGATCAGAGTTTGAAAGGGACACAGCACTGAAGGGGTAAAGGCAAAAGTAGACTGGAAGGAAGTTTAAATACAGAAAAAAGCACAGGATTTCTATAACAATGCCACAGTTCACTGTGACTAAGGTAGAGGACACCGAGGAGGGGGCAGCAGCTTCGGTCCCCCAAGAAGGGGAGACCAGCTTAGCAGAAATAAAAGCCCGGATTCAGCAGTCAGATGAACCAGGTAGGTACTCACCTTGGGAGCTTTTGAGACTTCACAGGGGTTTTTCTGGGGGGTGGGGGTGGGGGTGGGGGTGCGGGAGGGAGTAACAAGTATTCAAAACACCTTCTTCAGGATGGAGAAAAAGTATTGTGGTTAAAGTGTTCGTCAGTCAACTGTTTCACTCCCTCGTATATCTGATAAGTTCTCTTTTTTCACATTCTGGTTTGTTTTTCCCCTACAATGAGTTCTGTGTTCATTACCTGCAGGTGAAATTGAATCAGCAGCAATGTATGAAAGGAGTTTTCAAGCAAAAAGAAAGGCACAGTAAAAGTCATTTTATGTGGAATTTAGAATTCACCTTTTGCTCAGGCCGTCCAAATTATATCTGGAAAAGTATATAAAGAAGGAGCATGGTTCAGTAGTTTTGTACAATGGACTTTGCACTTGTGACTTCTCAAGTTACTTAGTATTTTGCCTCAGTTTACCAGTTAAACAGTAACTTAAGGGTGAATGGCCCAACAATTTTTTAATTAAGAACGAAAGTACAGTAGATCATTATGGTGCCTAGCATAGTGTTGGTTTTAATAAATTTGATGAATGTGATTATCCTTATAATTTTCTTTTAATAGTAACAGTTACACTTCCTGGGGCAATTGTGGTTTTGAATTTTTAAACATGCAATTAAAAGCTTGGTTAGTATTATGGTATTAAATATAGTCATAGTTTGAAGCCCTATTTTTTAAGCCTATAAATTTCATAAATTGTCAGAAACTTCTCTAGTGTGTTAATGAATGCTAAGGGAATAAATAATTTCTCAAAATTTCTTTTCATTTTAACATTTCCGTAGCAGGTAACATATCACAATTCCTCGCTGTAAACAGCTGTTTACTCTCTCCTGTCTTATCAAGACTTCATGAATTTTTAAGAACCTTTAACTAAAGGGCTATCAAAAACAACTTTCCTTTTGTTTATTTTTTTCCTTCTAGTGACAGAATTTACTAGGGAAGATAAAGAAAGTTTTATGGAAGCTCTTTGTCTGCCAGGTTATTTTCATTTTGCTGAGTAGGCATGGTGCTAAGAAGTTGAAAGTTAAGTTTAACCTACTTGGAACTTGAACCTAATTTTCCACAACTTTAGTGCAAAGTTAAGTTCTCTTTTGGAATTGTGTATATTTGAAGCTGCACTTTCTTAGTTGCTTATGTTTGCTGCCTTTAGATTTTAATCTTTTTACGCTTTTGTCTTTGCTATTGTCTTCATTAATTTCACAAAATGCAAACAAGTGAAGCCTGTCTACACCTCATTTCACTTTTCATTGTTTTTCATTTCCTCTCTTCAGCACATCTATTTTATTATTTCATCTTTACTGGTTCCATAATGTTTCAGGAAATTTGCTGTATTCAGATTAGAACAATGTTGAAATTATTTCATCTATTAGCAGTCACCCAGAAAAGCCATAAATTCTTTTTTATAGCAACCAACTTTGCAATAAGTGACATTGCTAGGCTTAATTTATTTTCTTCCATAGTAATTGTTTTGGACAAGGAAGTGACAGGTGTAATCTAACTTAAATTTAATAGGCTTTTTATTGGCGTTTTCCATGACAGCCCAGAAAGTGGCCACTTGAATGAGCTGTTGTTTGGTAAGTGAACAACTGATGGGAATGTATTACCTAAATTGTATTTATTTTTATTGTAGGGTTAAATTAGAGGTGAAGAATGGGGAAGATGTACATGAGAAAAACCTAAAATTTCTGTTGTTACTGTTTTTTTAAATCCTCATCCAAAGATATGTTTATCAATTTTAGAGATAGAGAGGAAGGGAGAGAGAGAGAGGGAGAGAAACATCAATGTGTGAAAGATACATCAATTGGTTGCCTCTCGCACGCCCCCCAGCTGGGGACCTGGCCCACAACCCAGACATGTGCCCTGACTGGGAACTGAACCTGTGACCCCTTAGTTGGCAGGCCGGCACTCAGTCCACTGAGCCACACCAGCCAGGGCCAGATCATTCTTTAAATAAATTTTAAAACGTGTTTTTAAAAGGCGAGATTTATTTGAAGTAGACAGGTAATTTGGGATAAAATAGAAATCTGAATATAGGTATAATATAAACTAGTTTTAAAAAGAACTGTATTAATCCTTGCCATACTAGTTGCTAGAACGCTATTCTGTTAGAACCCTGCTTCTTTTGGTATTGAAGGGAAAACCAGAAACTCTAACTTTTTAACTGTTTGCCTTCTCCCAGTCCAGTTTCAGTACCCTGTCCTATGTTTTCTCAGCAACTTATTTACAGAAATAGCACATATCACACTGTGTGGTAATCACCTATTTACTTCTCTCTCCCACAGTAGACTGGCTATAGACTCCTTGAGGATAGAGTCTTTGTGGGATCCTTTTTGTATCTCCAGGTCCAGGTGAATTGGACATAATACGCATTTTAGTGGATAGATTTTTCCTCTGCCTTTTTTATTCACCAAACACATGTTTAGTGCAAATATAATGCCAGGTGTTGTACTTTTTTCCTAAGGCTACAAAGACATAGGAAGTGTAAGTGCTGCACCAAAGGCAGCAATACGGCTTTAGAGCCCAAGACCTACCCTTGAATCCCAGTCCTACTAATTATTACTAATTAGAAGTAGTGATAATTTTTATTATTATGTGAATGACTTTGGGCAAGTTATTTAACTTCTCTGGGCCTCACTTTATCGCACTGATAAAACAAAGGGAGTAATAGTACCTACTTCACAGGGTGGTTGAGAATTGCATGTGAAAATGAATATAAAGCACTTAACACTCCTGGCTGGTGTGGCTCAGGGAATTGAGCACTGGTCTGCGAACTGAAAGGTCGTCGGTTGGATTCCTGGTCAGGGCACACGCCTGGGTTGCGGGCCAGTTCCCCATTTGGGGACAAGCGAGAGGCAACCAATTGATGTACCTCTTGCACATCGATGTTTCTCTCCCTGTCTTTCTCCCTCCCTTCCCCTCTCTCTAAAAATAGATAGATGATAGATAGATAGATAGATAGATAGATAGATAGATAGATAATAGCAGAAAAAATATCTTTTAAAAAAGCACTTAACACATGTGAGACAGCACTCTCAAAAATAAGAGCAACCTCTTATTACAGTGCGGTTAGTGGTTTAACAAGAACAAAAAGAAACTGCTTTGGATAACAGATTATGAAGAGAATAATAATCTTGCTTGGAGAGGACCCTGGGCAGGTATCTCAGAGGATAGGACACAGCTGATTCTTGAAGGGAAGTCTAGAGAAGATTACAAGCAACAGGAGCACTTAAGGTGTGAGAGGAAGGTACAGAGCATGTGGGAAACAGAAGTTTAAGGTAGCACATTGGGCATGTGGTAAAGAGAGCTAAGAGATGAGGCTACTTAATGACGTGTTATCAACTTCATTCTCTCCCGACTCTGTGGGAACACCCTTTGTTACTGCCTTTTTAGAGATAAAATGAGGCTGTCGACAGTAACTTGTCTCAGGCTACATGGTGAATAGTGGTAGAGCCAGTGTTCAAACTTCTAAGTTGGTTTTTTTTTACACCCTAAGTATCATTTCTCCTGTGTATTCCAGTAGCTAACTTTTTGTCTATTGCACCTGCTACAAGTTTTAATAGCAATGGGCATTAAATTTAATCAAAAGTTTTTCAGCATCTACCGACATTCTCAAAGCTTTCTTCCTTTAATCTATTAACATATGGAATTATATTAATAAAGTTCCTGATGTTGAACCACTTCTATATCCCTAAAATTGAACTTAACTTGGTCATAATGCATTATTTTTTTTAATTTTTAAAAAAACTTACTGAATTTACTGGGGTGACATTGGCTATAAAATTATATATGTTTCAGGTGTATAATTCTATAATATATCATCTGTATATTGTGTGTTCACCACCCCAAGTCAAGTCTCATTTATCCCCCCTTTATCCACTTCTACCTCCCCCACCCCCTATCCCCTCTGGTAATCATCATACTGTTGTCTGTGTCTATGAGTTTGTTGCTTTCGCTTAATCCTTTCACATTTTTCACCCAATCCTCCCCCCCTTGACAGCTGTCAATCTGTTCTCTATATCTATGAGTCTATTTCTATTTTGTTAGTTTTATTTTGTTCATTAGATTCCACATATAAGTGAAATCATATGGTACTTTTCTTTCTCTGACTGGCTTATATCACTCAAATTTCTAAGTTTTATTGCTTCCCATCATACTATGATACCAAGACCTAGATTTTTAAGAACAACAGAAAGTTATTTAATAATGTGCACGGATCACAAGACTTTGTTGTGAGCATGATCAAATCTGTGATTATTTAGAATAGAAACAATACACACAGTTTTCCTGTTTCTTGCATTTACTTAATCAGGTAGAAGTATTATATTCATTTATTCATTTAAATATTTACTGAGTTTAAGTGTTTCTGTGAAATAATTGTTCTAAACCTCACTCCTCAGATCTTCTTGTGCTATCTGTGATTTAGGCAGGTTTTGACTGCTGGACTTGCCTTCACTTGGTACAAATTGCAGGTTGTAATATTTCCTCTTCCTTCGAAATAGGGTTTTTAGGAATTTTTAGAAATAGACCTATAAAAGAAAAAAAAAGGAACCTATATTGGTACTGAACAACATCTCCAAACATTAACTCTCATGTAATCCAAATGGTATTCAAGAGACTTTGTGTTAAATCAGTTTAAATTTGATTAGGAACCCACAGGATGCTAGACTGTTAACTAAACATTAGTTCTGCTTGTTACCCATGGAAGCTTATGTTATAAAGAAGGTGATATGACTATTGTCTTTCACTGACTAACATTAAAATAGATTGAAATAAACAGCCATAGAGCCCCCCCCTTTTTTTTTTAAGATTTTATTTAGTTTTAGACGGGGGGATGGGGAAGAAAGAGAGGGAGAGAAACATCAATGTGTGGTTGCCTCTCACACACCTCGTACTGGGGACCTGGCCCACACAGGCATGTGTCCAGACTGGATATCGAACCCACGACCCTTAGGTTCACAGGCCAGCACTCAATCCACTGAACCACACCAGCCAGGGCTAGAGCTTCTTTATATTGGTAAATAAATATTTTAATTAAGATGTAATGAAGATTTAAAAGCTTTTTTGGGGGGCGGGGTTATTTTAACGGCCGACATGGGGTTTTTACTAACCCAACTTAAGAAATTTGGATCTGCATGTTTTAAAATCCCATGGTCAGAGTTTATCTTTTGTCTCAATGAGGAATATTTTTCTGCCTCCCTCCCCAACCCCAATATTCTGTCACTGTCAGAAAGCCTAACAGCACCTGGAAATATTTTACCAATTCTTTTGTGTGTGTGTGTATATCAAAGACTTTACCACAAGCATACAAATTTGAGCCTGAGTCCTTTCGGTTCTTTACATCTTAAAACTTTGTTTAGTTTGTTAACCCTTCTTTGTCATATTATGCCCTGACAGCCTTGAACACTTTCATTCTCTATTTCAATACTGTTATTAACAGGTTTTTAGAATCTCTTGCTCCTCACATTTTCTTGCTTAGTGTACCAACCTTGCACCTGCTACTTGTGCCCCACAGGAGATATACCAGATTGGAACTGATTTTTTTCTGTAAAGATAAAATTTCTCCAAAATATATATACATGCATAATGCTTAACATTTTTTATTCTATTCTCAAAGCAACATTTAGTTTAGGGTTATAAAAACATATTAAGTGTAATTTTAGCATTTTGTAAAATATTCAAAAAGTTTTTAAATTTTAGACTGAATTTAGACATATGACCTAGATTACAAAATTGATTATAAGCTGATAAGCATTAAAGAACCTAGCATTTCTTGGTTTTGCAGAGTTGAAAGCAGAAACAATTTTGCTAAAAATGCCATCAACATTATAGTAATTGTTGAGCACCTACTATATGCCAGGCATTTTACCCATATTGGCTTATTTAATCCTCACAACAATGAGGACAGGTAACCATTACCACCATTTTAGAGATGAGGAAAGTGAGGTGCCAAGAAATTAGGTTATTTAAGTGGTAGATGTGGAATTCAAACTAAGGTCTCTATGACTTTCTTCACTACGCCACACTGTCCCTTTACTTTAAACACATACATAATTAGTTTTGTTTCCTGAACTAGGCTGCTCAATTTTCTCAGTAGTCACTAATTCTTTTGAGGTTCTATTTCTTTTCTTTATGGAGTTCTCAAAATTAATCGAAAGTTACTTACTGTTTCTACCTTTTTATTTGTTGGATTGCTTTTTTATTTGGTGTAGAATATTTCCAAATGTAATATGACAAAAATAAACATACATCTGAAGGTATGAAAGATATGTTTATTTTAGTGCACTATAAAAATTATAATGTTTCAAATATCTTATTATTTAGAATGAAGCTGGGTAATAACAAAAGTCTTTTTAGAGAAAAATGCTAATATAGGTAGAACATAGACTTGGTAAAGATTGAATATGGTGCATAAATAACATAAATGATTTTGATCAATTCCAAACCCTTATATAGTGAATTAGACTTCATTTCTTTTCCTGTGTGTTCTTTCCACTGTAACATGCGATGCTTTTATGACAAAAGATTTCAATAATTGTATTAGAAATGGTGAACATTTAGTAAGAGTACTTTTCAAAAGCTGTTTTCCTTGCTGTCCCACCACATTGCCTTTGATCATACATTTTTCTTCGTTTGAACTCTTTTGTCTGCTCCCTGTCTACCATGAAAAAAATTACACAGGCCCACATCGCCTCAAGACCGCAGTCATTCTCCTTTCCTCCAAGACAACTTGCCTAATTCTCTACCCCACCTTCGATTATTCTATTAATCAGTGAGTATCCATCAGCACTCAAACATATGCTTTGCAGTATGTCCTGAACATGCAATGGCTTTGTAATTATATTTGTATCTGAGAGTGAGGGATAATGTTTCAATCGGTTTTTGAAAATTTTATATATATGTGTTTATATATAATTATATATACTTATATATAATTATATATATTTTATTATGGAAAATTTCAAACTCATAAAAGTTCACTGACTTTCTATTCGTTTTTCTTACCTATTGGTGTTTTTCTTTATTTTTAGATGTTCTCTGTAGTTAGGGATATCAGGCTTTTGTGATGTAAGTTGCAAATATTTTTCCCAGTCAGCATTCCTTTTAATGTTTTATTGAGGTATAATTTACATAAAATAAACCACACATATTTAATATGTACAGTTTTTGAGGAGTTTTGAAATATATATACATCCCTGAGACAATTATAAACAAGGTAATAAGCATTTCCATCACCTCCAAAAATTTTCTATACCCTTTTATAAGCCATTCATCTAATTCCCTCGTCCCCAGGCAACCACTGATCTGCTTTCTGTCACACTACACATTAGTTTGCATTCCATAGAATTTTATGTGAGTGGAATAATACTGTCTTTTGTCTGACTGCTTTTATACAACATAATTATTTTGAGATTTATCCATCTAGTCAATATCCTTTAAATTTGACATATTAAGATATTCATTATTTCTCAGAGTTTTATATTTAGGTCAGTAGCTGATAATGATACATACCACAGATATTTGCACCTCACAGGGGCTTTTTAAAATTTTGACGTATTTGCCAAGATTTGAATGTTTTTAGGAGTAGTCTGTAAACATGACTTCTTTTCAGAGAGGGTTCTGGGAAGGTGAAATCTCACTATTTCTGTGTCCCTGATTCCAGCCTCTGTCTGCCTCTCTTCAGCCAAATGACCAGTGAACAGATAGGTGCAGTGAGGCCTGGGCTGTGTGGGAGCTCTGTCGGGGAGACCTGGCCCAGGTCTTGTTCCTCAGGGGCTGGGGAGGAGCGTAGGGTGAGGATGAGAATGCCAGACCTAGGAAGGAGCTTGGCTTGATAGAGACCCATGGACTCCTGTGGGGAAGGAGAAAGGGAAAGAACAAGGGGACTCATGTCTCCTTGTCCACGAGACTAAAAGCTTTAAGGAGACTTGAGAGCCCGGCAGCTTCCTCTCCCGGAGTCTCTACAGGGCTGGCAGTTTGTCTGCTGCACCGTCTGCCTACTGGGGTAGAGACTGCTGTGCCTGTCTGTTCTCCTGAGACTGCCACTACTTGTTGTACTTCAACACTGAAACCTAAGCCTCTGTGAGGTAACAAAGAAAACAACCCAAAAGTAAGCCAACAACAAAAAAAAAAGAAAGAAAGAAAGAAGAGAAGGAAAAAAGAAAAGAAAAGAAAAGAAAACACAACAACCCATCTGGGGAAGCCAGACAACCAGAAAGAGAAAATTAACTTAGAATACACAATGCAGTAGACCAGCCAAATAGAAATACTAAAAAAGACAACAGCTCGAATATGAAAATAATAAATTATAGGAGCATTTAAGGAGGTTCAAGTGAGGAATAAAAGAAGACTTTAATTTCCCAGCTAAATACTTATTGCCACTTGACTCTCAATCCACGCACATACCCTTTTTTACTATCTCCACTGAAATGTAAGCACCCTAAAAGGAGGAACTTTTTCTCTCTTAAAACTACTGATCCGTTGTCACCATCCAATGCCTACAACTCTGTCTTGCACGTAGTAAGCATCCAGTACATAATTATTGAATAAGAAATGAATGAGTAGGATAACGTATTGGCCTGGAAGATCAAATGGAAGAAACATTTCAAAAGCTCAGAGCCAAAAATACAGAAGAGATTTTTTAAAATAATAAGAGATTTGGAGGACAGAATCAGGACACCTAATGTGGCTAATGTAAATTCAGGAAAAAGGAATGAATGGAGGAGAAGCAATAATTAAACATAAATGAGTTTCTTGAGTTAAAAACTTCATTGCACAGAATGAAGTTTCAGGGAAGATCATTGATAAAGTGCAGTTAGAGTGATCCTGGTAAAATTTTTGAACTTCAAGGATTCATCTTGGAGCCTTCCAGATAGAGTTTATTATACATAGTAAAGTATCAGACTGGCATCAGAATTCTAATCCAGAACACTGGAAATTAGGAGACAGTGGAAGAGTATCCACAGATTACCAAGAGAAAAAATAATCCCAAATCCCTATCCCCAAGAAGATACCATCTCCCCTACAAAGGGATATATGTTACAAAGCATACAAAAATTTATAGAGTATATTACCACTTAACCCCTCTGAGAATATTTAAGGTTTTTAATTAAATAAGTGAACCATAACAGAAATCACAAGGTGAAAGAGATAGAAATAGAAGAAAATGACAGACTCTCTGAGCATGTGTTATATAAATGGTAAGTAAGGACTAACCAAAAGGGACATGTTCAGGGAACAATTCAATAATATTTATGATGTAAAAGTACTAAAGAAGTCAATGGGAAACCTCAAAACTGGGAGGAAAAAAAGAGGAAAGTAAAAGCTTTTCAAATGGAGATGAGGAGAGGAAAAAGTGCCAAAAAGCACACGCAAAGCTGTTTAAAAGTCATTAGTCATCAGGGAAATGCACATCAAAGCCGCAATGAGGTATCACTTCCCATCCATTAGGAAGACTTTACTCAAAAAGATGGACAATAACAAGTGTTGACAAGGATGTGGAAAAACTGAAACTCTCGTATGCTTCTTGTAGGAACAAAATAGTACAACCACTTTGGAATATACAGGGTCCAGCACAAATAATGCCTTTTTCTATTACAAAGTCATAAGCATGTAATTCAGTAACATAGCAATATCACACTCAAGCACACCATATGACATTTTAGTGAAATGTTCAAATTAAAACTATAAATTATTACACTCGTATTATTACCCTGCCAACCACACTCAAGCTGGCATTACTTCTGCCAGACTCTGTAGTTTGGCAGTTCCTCAAAAATTTAAATACAGAGCTACCATATGACCCAGCAATTCTAGATATATACCCAAATGAAATGAGAATAAATGTCCATTCAAAAACTTGTATAGGTATGTTCATAGCAACATTATTCATAATAGCCAAAAAAAGATGGGAACAACCCAAATGTCTACTGACTGATGAATAAATTAATAAAATGTGGTATATTCATATAATGGGACATTATTTGGCAATGAAACAAATGAAGTACTGATATACATTAAAATATTGATGCACCTTGAAGATACAATCTACAGAAAGTAGATTAGTGGTCGCTTTGGATTGGGCAAGGTGGCTAAGTGAGACGGAAATGGACTGCTAACGGGTACAGGGGTACTCATAGGAGGGGGTCACATTCTGAAATTAGATTGTGGAGATAGTTGCACAGTGTGCATATATTAAGAAACATTGACTTGAACACTAAATGGGTGAATTACATGGTATGTAAATTACTTCAGTCAGCTTTTTAAATAACATGCAACAACCTGCATGAATCTTTAAGGCCTTCTGCTGAATGAAAGAAGCCAGTCTCAAAGGTTACATACTGTAAGGCTCAGTTTATTTTTTTCTTATGGTAAATTATGACACATTTACTAATAATCTTGTGTGTGTGCATACACAGTAAGAACTGTCTTCATCACAGAGGAGTTCTTCAACTTCTAATGGATACTCCCATATATCTAGGAAGAGCTTTAACAAAACATAATTATTCAAATGCATTCAGAATATAATTTACATATTATTTTCTTTATGCAAATCTGAAGCATAAACAAAAGTGGCCTTCTAAGGACATTTCTCATGCTTGCGACACCCTACTAAACAGCACTGTTTTCCTCAAGGGCCTCTATTAATCTAATGCTTATGCCTAGCATATGCACCAGAATTTGAAGAATGTTGTTGATCATTACCCAGCACTGGTGGCAGATGCGCCTGTACCTCCTAGTGCCTCCTACTTTCTGTCTGGAGCCCAATATCACCCCCTAATGCCATCAGTGCCACCTCCTCCAACACTGGACTGTCCCCCTCACGGCACTATCGTGGGCCCCTGCTGCAAGAGATGGGCTTGAGTGACCTATGTAAGACTCATGTCACTGGTCCTGGTTCTTGGTTTACTCAGGCTTCAGCTAAGTGCCTGCCAGCTGCTGTTGCCTTACCACCTTTTCATTAAAACAAGTCGGATGGGTCAGGGAAGATTGTTAAATGAATTTTCTTAAATTTCTTCAGGACTTGTATGTAGCGTTCTCTGCTCCCAAAGGCATGTTTGGCTCCGCATTTTCACTACTTCCTACCTTAGTGAAATTTCTCCTCATTTTAGTATCTAGATTTGTTGGGGGAAAATTGGCACGACAGCTTTGCAGTCATAGTTCTTTCGATGATTTTTTCGTTTCCTTCTATGCACCTTCTTCCATTCGCTAGTATTTCCAGGGCTTGATTCCAGCTCCTCTCTTTTTATGTTGGCTTTTAGGAAAGTTTATTCTTTAATCTACAACTCTTATGTTTTGATGATACTATAAAGTCATTATTTTCACCATTAACCTTTTATTGAAACTAGTCCTAATTTCTCTTTTTTTTTAAATCACTTTACATCAGTCAGTCATTTAACAAACAATGTTTTGAATGTTTTATAGCATATACGAAGCTCTATGTTACAAAAGATTGTTATTGTCACAGCAACATTAAACAAAGCACTTAAAATGAGCGGATAGCCTCTCCCTCTACCCCCAGATTGACTCACTGGGCCTTCTCTCATTTTCTTTACTTTTTAAAAAAAATTATTGATTTTCTTCTTTTCATTCTTAATCTTAGCAGTTGTGTTGCTGGTGGTGGGGAGGAGGGCTTCTGTCACAGCTATGAAATTTGGTACCACCATATATTCACCATTTCCAATCTCAACTGTGCTGTTAACACTATTCAAATTTTTTTCTGTGTTATTCTAGTTAGCCTCTTTTATCTAAGTTTCTCACAAAACTTAAAATGCTTATTAAGCTCCCAGTCCTCTATTCCCTTATATTCAGCCTGGCTGAACTGCTTCACAGAGAAAACTGTATTTCCAAAACACCTCATCCCAGATTCTTACCAACATCTGTATTCACACCTATCCTTTACCCTATTATTATTCAGCACTTACCTGTACACCAGTGCTGTGGAGCCTTCCTTGCCTCCTCTCTCTCGAGTTTTCTACCACATTATTGACTCCTTTGCCTCCATGTATTAAAACATTCAAGCTCTCCTCCGGACTCTCCTTCTCCTTTCCTCTGCCTTTAACCAATTCTTGCTCATTTAGTCTCCCAAATATTTCTTAAATATATCCTCTTTTCTCTGTTCTCATTGCTGCTACAATTAGTTCATGTTAGTCCTTGGTCACTTCTTATTTATGCTCCAAAAGCCACCCGTTACAGTAACTTACAGAAGAATTTTTCTCAAATATAAATGTCAGCTTTTTATTCCCCCACTTAAAACCCTGTAGTATTTCCCCATTGCTTGCTGAATAAAATCTATACTGCGTAGTAGGTCATACATGCTCCATCATGATCTAGAACACCCCAACTTAGCAGGCTCCTTGTCTGTCACTCTTTCATGCATACTGCACACCAGATAAAAGCAATGTTCTTGAATATCTATTTTTTCCACATATTTGTTTCTTCTTGGAATGTTCTTTCCTGCTCTTACCAAGCAAACACCCTTAAGACTGAGCTCAAATATTACTTCTTCCTTACTAGCTTTTCCATTACATTTTTCAGGGGATGTAATATAATGTACAGTTCCATATCTATTTGTATCTCTAATATAGTACTATAATCACCCTGGTGTAATTGAGTTATTAATAACAACTACCTATTACGACTCTTCTAGAGGCCATACTAGAGATGCTTGTTAGCACGTGGATAAATTGCAGTGGTCTAATAATGAGGATCCCTCTAGGTCTCTAACGAATCTGGCATTATTTCACTTCGCATATTGCATTCATGTTTCCTTACCTAAAATATTGTCTTTTTTTAAATAAGATTTTATTCATTTTAAGAGAGAGGAGAAGGGAGGGAGAAAGAGAGGGAGAGAAGCATCAGTGCGTGAGTGAAACATCGATTGGTTGCATCCCACACACCTCCCAACCCAGGCATGTACCCTGACCCAGAATCGAACCTCCAGCCTTTCAGTTCGAGGGACGGTGCCCAATCCACTTAGTTACACCAGCCAGGGCAATATTTTCACTTTTAGACTTCTACTTACAGAATTTCAGTTGTTTTCCAGCCCAGACATGTGCCATGTTTATTCCTCCCCTGTAGCTTTGAGTTCCACATGATTTTGAAGGTTTAAAAAAAATTTCTACTTAAAGCTCACGCTACCTTGATCCACATTGTTCCTGTCCTTCTTTGGACCCTTGCAACATTACAGGCTATACCGCAGGTTTTGGCTCTCCCACCTCGGATAAATCAGTTCAGTTTTCTTAGAGCTAGTTTCCTCTGGAACATGGGATTGATTCTTCCTCACGTGGCTGCTGTGCAGATTCGGTATGATGAATGTAAAAGATTTCCCCTAAATTTAGTTACTTAGAGACTACCTTTATATTCTTACCAGTTTTATATATCATCATTGCATTAATTTAGTATTTTGTCTTTAATTGAGTTACTGATTTTCTGGGGGGTGGTTTATAAAGGAAACTTTGTCACTAAATGAAATGCCAGCATGCTTGGCATAAAAGACTATAAACTAAAAATAAATGTAATGCAGACAATATTAATCTTGCTAGATAACTGTTGCCAAGCAGAGGCTCTGAGCCTGTTAAAAAAGAGAGCATCAAATTTTGAAGAGATGTTCAGTATGTTCCAGCACAAACATTAAAAAATGATATTTGAGAAAGTGCTTTGTACCTGAGTTAACAGGGTTAAATGGCAGGGGTGTGGGGAGTGGAATCACATCGTGATCATCTAAAATCATGGTTAAAACTTAAAGATGTTTAGAACGAAATTAACTTAATAAACTTTTTAAGGTAAAATTACATTAAAAATTTATGAATACTTATATTCTAGGAGTATTCGAAAGCATAAAAATAACAAATAAAATACTCTGATTACTAAACTTTCTCAAATATTAAAAACAACCATATTTGCTATTCTAGGTGGATGATTTCTATCTCTTCCTAATTTCTCTACCCTTTCAGCCCTGACTCCGTATTGGATTTCAGAGCCACATTAGTTTCCCTTACTCTTCTTATGCCCTATGGGGATAGGGGAGGGTGTCTTACTGGGGTAAGTAGCATTTCTGAACTCTTTTATGTTGCAGTAGACATAATGTGGCCATTCATGGTCACGGTATAGTTCTATTTTGCTCATTAGCAATTATTTCATAATTACCTAGTTGTAATACCTTGTACCTTAGTTATTTCATCCTGGGATAATTGAGTTAATTATATTACTAATAATCATTCTTGGATATTTGTAGGATATTCATATAGCTAAAGACCTCACTTCAAGTTTCTGATCAGATGTCACATTCTCTGAGAGATCTTTTTAGACTCAGTGTGAAAACCAGCACAGAAACCTCCCCCCCACTAATCCTTTCTCTTCTCTTACTTTGCTTTTTGTTTGTTTATTTGTTTATTTTATGTCTCATCACTCTTGAATATTGGATGTTGTTTGTTTATTATTTGTGTCTTCCCCACAAATGTGTGAGCTCTTTGATGGCAGGTATTTTGGTACTACCTATTTATTAATTAGAATAGTGTTTCACATGTAGAAGGTGCTCAAATAATATTGATTGAATAAATGAATGAAAAGAACTACAGATTTTAAAGTAACATGGACATTACGTTTGCAAACTAACTCATGAGCCCTCCTTTCAAAAGATATCATCACCCTCATAACTTTTGCCATCTTCCCTTCAGTCCTTATCATACCTTTCTAAGATTTCTGCAGTAGAGTCCTAATTGGTTCCCCATTTCTATTTTTTCTTCCTCCACAGCCCATTCTCCAACCAGCATCCTCCATCTTTTAAAAAGTTATTCAGACCTGTAATGCTGCCACTTAAAACCTTCCAGTTGTTTCACATCATTTTTAAAGTAAAATTCACACTTTTTACTGTGGTCTGCAATACTACAACATGTATCCGTTACCGAATTCGCTGATCTATTTTGTCTTTTTTTTAAAGTACATTTTAATTTTAATTATACTTTATCGAATATGCTATTACTAGTTGTCCCAGTTTTTCCCCCTTTGACCCCTTCTGACCAGCACCACTCACTTCCCCTAGCAATCCCCACACCATTGTTCATGTCCATGGGTCATGCGTATAAGCTCTTTGGCTACTCCATTTCCTACACTGTACTTCACAGCTCCATGGCTATATTGTAACTACCTATTTATACTTCTTAATCCTCTTACATCTTAACCTATTCTGCCACAGCCCCTCCTATCTGGCAACCAACAAAACACTCTCTGTATCCATGATTCTATCTCTGTTCTTCTTGTTTGTTTACTTAGTTTTTTAGAATCAACAGTTGATAGATTTGTATTTTTTGCCATTTTATTGTTCAGAGTTTTGACCTTCTTTTTCTTAAATAAGTCTCTCTAACATTTCATATAATGATGGTTTGGTGGTGATGAACTCCTTTAGTGTTATTCCTGTCTGGGAAGCAATGCCCTTCGAATCTAAATGACATCTTTGCTGGGTAAAGCAATCTTGGCTGTTGGTCCCCGCTTTTCATGACTTGGAATATTTTTGCGGATCCCGTCTAGCCTGCAAATTCTCTGTTGAGAAATCAGCTGACAGTATTATAGGAACTCCCCTGTAGGTAAATAACTTCTTTTTTCTTGCTGCTTTTAAGATCCTCTCTTTGTCTTTAACCTTTGGCATTTTAATTATGATGTGTCTTGGAGTGGACCTGTTTGCATCCGTCTTGTTTGGGAGACTCTGTGCTTCCTGGATTTCCATGTCTGTTTCCTTCAAAATTAGGGAAGTCTTTTTTCATGATTTATTCAAATAGATTTCCAGTTTCTTCCTCTTTCTCTTCTCCTTCTGGTACCCCTATGACACGAATGTTGGACCACTTGAAGTTGTACCAGAGGCTGCTTATACTACCTTCATTTTTTTTTGGATTCTTTTTTCTTCTTCTTGTTCTGATTGGTTGTTTTTTGGTTCCTTATGTTCCAAATCATTGGTTTGATTCTTGGCTACATCCACTCCACTGTTGTTTCCCTGTAAATAGTTCTTTATTTCAATTAGTGTATCCTTTGTTTCTGACTGTATCTTTTTTATGCTGCTGAGGTCCTCTCTAAATTCCTTGAGTATCCTTATTACCAGTGTTTTGAACTCTGCATCTGAAGGATTGATTGCTTATCTCCATTTTGTTTAACTCTTTTTCCGGAGGTTTGATCTGTTCTTTCATTTGGGCCATGTTTCTTTGTTTCCTTGTTTTGGCAGGCTCCCTGTGTTTGTTTCTATGTATGAAGTAGAGCTGCTTTGACTCCGTGTCTTGGTAGTGTGGCCTGATGTAGTAGGCATCCTGTAGGTTCCAGTGGTATAACCTCTCCAATCACCCAAGCCGGGTGCCCAAGGTGCATCCTTCATGTGGGCTGAGTACACCGTCCTTTTGTAGTTGAGCCCTGGTTGCTGTTGCCAGGTCAATGGGAAGGATTTACTGAGGCCAGTCAACTGCAAGGACTGGCTGTACCCATGGACACCAACCTCTGCCTTCTGGGGAGGATCAGCTGTGCAGGGGCAGGGTTGTGGGGCTCCGACATGGTCTGTAGCCATCCACTGGGTATTTTGGCCCTGCGGTTTCTGGGGTGATGCAGGCCAAGGTCAGCCCCCACCTGTGTTCTGCCCAGGGCCACCTTTCCTGTGGTATAAAGCAATCTGAGATGGCTGCTACCTGTACTGGGCTTGTAGTTTCCCAGGTAAAACCAAGCTGTGAATTTAGTCTGGCTGCAGCTGGTGTGAGGCTTGGAGCCACTTATTACAGCTGTGGGGGCTACAGGCTTGCTGAGGCTGCTCATTGCTCATTTGAGAGGATTTAGGACTTTGTGAAACATGAACCAAGATCAGCCATTCATATGGAAAAGCAGCTTGGGTGGGCCCATAAGTTGGGTGGGACTGAGTCTCAGGGAATCTCCAGGGTAGGGCAGACAATGTGCAGGGAGGGCTCAGAAGAGGGACAATGGCCTCTGCCCACCTATCTGTTTGGGAGAAAGCTGTCCCTCAGCTCTTGCCTTGACGCCAGACACTTCAGATTCTCCCTATATGGCACTTGTGCCTTTCTTGCTGCGACCTGCTCAAGGGAGTGAGCCTGAGTAAATCCAAGCATGGGTTCTTTAAGAGGAGCAGTTTGGGGCTCCAGAAGTTTCTTCCACTGACTCAATCCCCAATGGTTTTTGCAGCCAGAAGTTATGAGGACTTATCTTTCTGGCAGTGGAACCCTGGGCTGGGACCTCTCACTTCCAAGGTATCCCTCCCAAATTTTTATCCACCGCACGTGGATGTGGGACCAGCCCGTTCCACATCTCCGCCCTGCCCCCCACCAATATGCATGGATGTGGTTTCTTTGATTCCGTAGTTGTCAGACTTCCGTTCAACTTGATTTCTGACAGTTCTGAGTTACAGCTCTGAGGATGATTTCTGACGGTTCTCTATTTCAGTTGTAATTTTGATGTGGTTGTGTGAGGGGGTGAGCCATGTTCCCCTATGCCACTATCTTCACTGGCCTATTTTTTTAAACCATTTTCTTACTCACACCGCTTTAGCCACATTTATGTTCCCATCCATACCAAGCTTATTCCCATCTTAGGGTATTTGCATAACTATGCCCTGATGAGTCTTTTTCCTTTTTAACATTTTTTTTTTATTTTTAGACAGAGTGGAAGGGAGGGAAAAAGAGAGGGAGAGAAACATTAATGTGTGGTTGCCTCTCTCGTACCCACAAGTGGAAACCTGGCCTGCAACCCAGGCATGTGCCCTGAGTGGAAATTGAACTGACGACCCTTTGCTTTGCAAGCTGGTGCTCAATCCACTGAGCCACATGAGCCAGGACTAGTCAGTCTTTTTGAATATCCTCACGTTGACCCCTTTACATGCAGGGCTCATCTTAAAGATTATTTATTTCCTCAGAAAGGCCTTCACTCTCCAACCAATCCAAAATAGCCTCTCCATTATCTCTTCTTAATTTTGGCTTAAATAAGTGTTATGAAGAAAATAATTGTGGTTATTCATTTTCTTTTATTCTTTGTCTCACCAAATCTGTATGACAACAGAAAGTTTGTCTTTTTTAATTAACTCTATCCCTAGCACATAGAATAATGCCTGAAATTTATTAATCACTCAGATATTTAAATGAATGGATTTTGTTCTATATCTGTGAAATATGTCATTGGTATGTTACTAGAGATTGCATTGGATCTATGAATTGCTTCGGGTATTATGGACATTTTGATGATGTTAATTCTTCCAATCCATGAACATGGTATAGGCTTCCATTTGTTTGTGTCTTCTTTAATTTCTTTCTTCAGTGTTGTGTGGTTTTCTGGGTATAGGTATTTTACCTCCTTGATTAAGTTTATTCCTAGGTACTTTATTTTTCTTGTTGCTATAGTAAATGGGAGTTTTTCCTCTGATTTCTGCTTATGATATTTCGTTGTTGATGTACAAAAATGCCTTTGATTTCCGAATATTGACTTTGTATCCTGCTGTTTGGCAAAATTCACTTATTATGTTGAGAAGTTTTTTGGTGGAGTCTCTAGGGTTTTTTATGTACGCTATCATGTCATCCTCAAACAATGACAGTTTTACTTCCTCCTTGCTAGTTCAAATGCCTTTTATTTCTTTTTCTTGTCTGATGGCTGCGGTTAGGACTTCTAATACTATGTTGTATAGAAGTAGTGAAAGCGGACAGCCTTGTCTTGTTCCCGAACTTAGTGGAAAAGCTTTTAGTTTTTGCCTGTTCAGTATAATGTTGGATGTAGGTTTCTCAACTATAGCCTTTATTGTGTTAGGTATGCACCCCTTATTCCCACTTTGCTGAGTGTTTTTATCATAAATGCGCATTGTACCTTATCAAATGATTTTCCTCATCTATTGATATGATCATGTGATTTTTGTCTTTCCTTTTGTTTATGTAATGTATTACGTTTATTGTTTTGTGAATATTGTACCATCCTTGTACCCCAGGGACGAATCCCAATTGATCGTGGTATATAATCTTTTTAATGTATTGCTGGATGCAGTTTGCCAGTATTTTGTTGAGGATTTTAGTATCTCTCTGTTTTTCAGCGATATTGGCCTGTAGCTTTCTTTCTTTGTTGTGTCTTTCTGGTTTTGGGATTAGGATGATGCTGGCTTCATAAAAAGAGTTTGGGAGTCTTCCCTCTTCTTGGACTTTTTGGAATAGTCTGAGAAGGACAGGGGTTAGCTCTTCCTTAAAGGCCACTGTAATCAAAACAGTCTGGTACTGGCATAAGAACAGACATATAGATCAATGGAACAGAATAGAGAGCCCAGAAATAAACCCATGTCTCGATGGTCAATTAATATTTGACAAAGTGGGCAGAAGCATAAAATGGAGTAAAAATAGCCTCTTCCACAAATGGTGTTGGGAGATCTGCATAGCTACATGCAAAAAAATGAAATTCGACCACCAACTTACACCACACACAAAAATATACTCAAGATGGATAAAAGCCTTAAGTATATGTCATGACACCATAAAAGTCCTAGAGGAGAGCACAGGCAGGAAAATCTCAACTATTCCATGCAGCAATTTTTTCACTGATATGTCCCCTAGAGCAAGGGACATAAAGGAAAGAATAAACAAATGGGACTTCATCAAAATAAGAAGTCTCTGCATGGCTAAAGAAAAATCAGCCAAATGAAAAGGGAACCAACTGTGTGGGAAAATATATTTGCCAATGATACCTCGGACAAGGGTTTGATCTCCAAAATATATAAGGAACTCACGTGACTCCACTCCAGGAAGATAAAACAATCCAATTAAAAAATGGGCAAAGGACCTGAACAGACATTTCTTCACGGAGGATACACAGAGGACCCAGAGACATATATGAAAGGATGTTCAGCATCACTAGCCATCAGAGAGATGCAAATTAAAACCACAGTGAGATACCACTTCACACCAGTCAGAACAACCATCATGAAAAAACCAACAAACAATAAGTGCTGGCGAGGAATAGGAGAAATGGGCAGCCTAGTGCACTGTTTGTGAGAATGCAGACTGGTGCAGCCACTGTGGAAAACGGTTTGGAATTTCCTCAGAAAACTAAAAATGGACCTACCTTTTGACCCAGCAATTCCACTGCTGGGATTATACCTTAAGAATCCTGAAACACCAATTCAAAAGAACCTGTGCACTCCAGTGTTCATAGCAGCGCAATTTATAATAGCCAAGAATTGGAAGCAACCTAAGTGGCCAACAGTAAATGAATGGATCAAAAAACTGTGGTCCATTTACACAATGGAATACTACGCAGCAGAAAGAAAAAAAATAAAGAGCTACTACGATTCACAACAGCGGGATGGAACCAGAGAGCATTATGCTATGTGAAATGAGCCAGGTGGTGAAAGACAGATACCATATGACCTCACCTATAAGTGGAACCTAATCAACAAAACAAACAAGCAAGCAAAATATAACCAGCAACACTGAAATAAAAAACAAACTGACAGTAACCAGAGGGGAGGAGGGATGGGGATAAGGGAGGAAGAGAAGGGGAAGAGTCATGAAGGAACATGCATAAAGGACTCATCGACAAAACCAAAGGCCGGAAAGATTGAGGGTTGGAGATAGGGATGAGTGGGGCTGGGGAAAGTGATGGTGGGAAAATGTTGACAAAAACAAAAAAAAATAGACAGGGGGAGGATAAAAATAGTGTAGGAAATTGAGAAGCCAAAGAACTGATATGTACAACCCATAAACATGAACTAAGAGGTACAGGGATGATGGGATGGGGTGCATGGTAGAGGGGACAAAGGCAGGGAAAATGGGACAACTGTAATAGCATAATCAATAAAGTATATCCCCCCAAAATAAATAAGTGAATGGATTTTGAATGAATGAAGCTTTATGATAGTCTCCTGGGGTACTTCATAAAACTGCAGAATCTCAAGTCATTAAGGTTAGTTATGTGACCCAGGAATTTATAGTTTTAGCAGATATACCAGATGATTATTTTGAATAGACAAATCAGGAGTTATCTTTTAACCTTAGTATATTGACATGAATTAGTTGACCATTTCCCAAAATGTATACCATAAAACAATAATTAAGATGGTTGATGCAAAAACATAGTTATCTCTTCTGATGTATTTAGGAATGACAAATGTTATATTTTTTTTTGTAGATTAGCTAAGCAACCCTTAGCATATTGAAGGATCTGAGAAATTGTACATTATAGAAGTCTACCTGACTGTTAAATAAATTTGCCAAAATTACTATCCCTGTCCGAAACCATTTTCTCACCCAATCCCTTTTAATATACTACAGAATGTATACTGAGTGCTAAGGAATATGCAGTGTATGTGAAGTATATCAGTACCAAAAATATTTGCTCCATGATTAGCTGTCTACACCACTCCCTTACATGGCAGGTTGAACTAAACCATAAATCCCAGCAGAAATTATCTTTTTTTGGTAGAAGTAAACTCTTAATATCTTTTATTCTCAAAGAAATGTAATTTTATTTTTTACTTATTTTTATTATTTAACTTTATGCTATTACAGTTGTCCCAATTACCTTTCACCCCCTAACCCACCCTCCCCCGACTTCCATAGTCGTTCCCCACACTGTTGTCCATGTCCATGGGTCCTTCATATGTGTTCTTTGACTAATCCCTTCACCTTCTTTCACACAGCCCCTGCTCCCTCCTCCCCTCTTATAGCTGTCAGTCTATTCCATGATTCTATGCCTCTGGTTCTGTTTTGCTTATTAGTTTATTTTGTTCATTAGATTTCTCTTATAAGTGAAATCATATGGTATTTGTCTTTCACTGACTGGCATATTTCACTTAGCATGATAGTCTCCAGTTCCATCCATGCTGTCACAAAAGGTAGGAATTCCTTCTTTTTTACTGCTGCATAGTATTCCATTATAAAAAATGTACCACAATTTTTTTAAACTAATAAGAACAGATACTGTACTTGATCTTAGCCAAAAGGCCAAGTAGCAATGAACCACAATTTTTTAATTCGCTTGTCTACTGATGGACACCTAGTCTGTTTCCAAATCTTGACTGTTGTAAATAGTACTACTGTGAACATGGGGGTGCATAAATTCTTTTTAATTGGTGTTTCAGGATTCTTAGGGTATATTCCCAGCAGTGGAATTGCTGGGTCAAAAGGCATTTCCATTTTTAATTTTTTGAGGACGTTCCATACTGTTTTCCACAGTGGCTGTACCAGTCTGCATTCCCACTAAAAGTGCACTAGGGTTCCTTTTTCTCCACATCCTCACCAGCACTTGTTTGTTGATTTATTAATGATAGCCATTTTGGCAGGTGTATGGTGAGATCTCATTGTGGTTTTAATTTGTATCTTTCTGATGGCTAGTGATATTGAGTGTTTTTTCATATGTCTGTGGGTCTTCGGTATGTCCTCCTTGGAGATGTGTCTGTTCAGGTCCTTTGCCCATTTATTTAATTGGATTGTTTGTCTTCCTGGTGTTGAGTCATATGAGTTCTTTGTATGCTTTGGAGATTAAACCCTTGTCCATTGTAACCTTGGCAAATATGTTCTCTCATACAGTCATTTCCCTTATTATTTTGCTGATGTTTTCTTTAACCATGCAGAAGTTTTTTAGTTTGATGTAGGCCCATTTGTTTATTTTTTCCTTTATTTCCTTTGCCCTAGGAGATATATTGGCAAAAATATTACTATGTGGATATCTGAGGTCTTACTGCCTATGTTTCTGGTAGGATTTTTATGGTATCGGGACTTATATTTAAGTCTTTTATCCATTTTGAGTTTATTCTGGTGTATGGTGTAAGTTGGTGACTAGTTTCATTTTTTGCACGTACCAGTCCAGTTCTCTCAACACCATTTATTGAAGAGACTATCTTTAATCCATTGTATGCTTGTATGGTCAAATATTACTAGACCATAGAGTCATGGGTTTATTTCTGGGCTCTCTGTTCTGTTCCATTGATTTTTGTGTCTGTTCTTATGCCAGTACCAGACTGTTTTGATTACAGTGACCTTATAGTTTGATGCCAGATATGTGATCCCTCTAACTTTATTCTATTTTTTAAAGATTTTATTTATTTATTTTTAGAGAGGGGAAGGGAGGGAGGAGAGGGAGAGAAATATCAGTGTGTGGCTGCCTCTTGCACGTCCCCTACTGGGGACCTGGCCCACAACACAGGTATGTGCCCTGACTGGTAATCGAACCAGTGACCCTTTGGCTCGCAGGCCGGCACTCAATCCACTGAACCACACCAGCCAGGGCTTTAACTTTGTTCTTTCTCAAGACTGCTGAGGGTAGTTGGGGTCTTCTTTGGTTCCATATAAATTTTTGGAATATTTTTCCTAGATCTGTGAAACATGCCCTTGTTATTTTAATAGTAATTGTGTTAAATCTGTAGATTGTTTTAGGTAGTATGGACATTTTAATGATGTTAATTCTTCGAATCCATGAACACAGTATATGCTTCCATTAATTTGTATCTTCCATTTCTTCAGGGTTCTGTAGTTTTCCAAGTACAGCTCTTTTACCTCCTTGGTTAAATTTATTCCTAGGTACTTTATTTTTTGTTGTTGCTATAGTATGTGGGATTTTTTTTTCTTAGTTTCTTTTTCTTATAGTTCATTGTGTACAAAAATGCGATGTATTTCTGTATTTTGACTTTGTATCTTTTGAAAATTATATTCTTAGTATATTAAAAATTCAAAGAAGTATCAAAGAAGTACTCTCCTTTGTGGGTAAGACTAGAAATAATGATTTATTAACTTTTTGTATGTATTGTTTTGCATTTCCATCTCATTGTTTAATTTTACTTTGCCTAAAATTACCTGCTGTTTTTCACGCATCTACTTGTTTAAATTTAAACACAATTAATCTCATCTAAATTGAAACACAATCTTATATAAAATTTCCAGGTCTATCTAGTTCAATTGCATAAGTTCAAAATCTGTAAGAAGAGTATAGGCTTTTCAGATTTTACCTTATCTCAACTCGTTTCTTTTTTAGAATCCTTACCCATACAGAGAAGAAGAATCTAATAAATGTGAATGTTACAGTATTGTCTTTGATTCCACCTTTAATCATTTTTGCCTAATCTTAGGTGATTTCTTATGATGTTGATGCTTCTTTGGTCTTTTAAAAGTCAGGTCCAGAAAATTAGAAATGTGTTAAGTCTGGTAATTTCAGGTGTTTGGTTTTCTGCCCTGACCAGCGTGGCTCCGTTGGCTGGGCATTGTCCCGCAAAGCAAAAGGTCGCAGGTTCGATTCCAGCCAAGCATATGCCTAGGTCGTGGTTTCCATCTGGGTCAGGGCTCGTGAGAGAAGCAACTGAATGAGTTTTCTTTCTCACATCGATATTTCTCTCCCTCTCTTTCTCCCTCCCTTCCCCCCTCTCTAAAAATAAATAAATAAAATCTTTAATAGAAAAAAGGTATTTGACATTCTGGAATAGTTTTTGTAGTAAATCTAGATAATGGAGACAGTAGCTTGATAAGCTGATCATCCTGATATATATGCATGTGGTCATGTCTACGTTTTCTTAAAAATTAGGCAACAACCTTCACCACTGATTGCGTTATTGAATGACATTACTTATTCTATCTTTAATGAAGAGGAACAATACACACTGAGTCTTAGAAGCAAAATACAGGTAGTCTTTATTTGCTTCAAATTCTCTATCAAGAATAGATGAAGTGATTATCAAAGGAAATTCAGAAAAAGACTATTACTGTCGACAAACTAGGGAAAATTGCAAAGTTTTTCAGCACAACTATTTACAGAGGCAGTTTTGCAAGTGAGTACCACCTACAATCATTTTTCTCTCTCTATTTTCGAAGGCACATGACCAGACACTGAATAAAATCTTCATTCTTTACCATTAACCCAAGGTAAATCAAGTATATTGAGCAATCGCCTACTTGTAAAATGACTATACCATTAGTGTTACAAGGAAGAATTGGGTTGGCCAAAAAGTCCATATGGCTTTTCCCATAAAATAAAAGATACTTTTTTCATTTTCACCAATAGCTTTATTAATTTGGATATTTTGAACATGTCAGCTATCTCTCACATGGTATAACACTGATTGTTCTCAGTTAACGTTTCGACTTGATTGCTATCAACCTCAACTGGTCTACCCAACCATGGAGCATCGTCTATTAAGAAATCTCCAGCGTGAAACCTCACAAACCACTTCTCACACATTCTATCAGTCATAGCACCTTCTTCATACACTGCATAAATCTTTTTTTTAGTTTCAGTTGCATTTTTACCGTTCTCGAAATAATAAAGTGCTCTGACTGGCATGGCTTAGTGGATTGAGCACCAGCCTGCAAACCAAAAGGTCCCAGGTTCGATTCCCAGTCCAAGCATATGCCTGGGTTGTGGCCCTGGTTCCCCAGTTAGGGGCATGCAAGAGGCAACCGATTGACGTATTTCCCTCACATTGATGTTTCTCTCCCTGTTTGTCCCCTTTCCTCCCCCTCTCTCTAAAAAGTAAACAAATAATAATTTAAAAAAGCATAATATTGCCGAAAATGTGTATTTTCCTCCATTTTCAAAGTTAAAATGGGTATACAAAAATTCACCAATTTTGATTTTTTTAAATACATGCTGATATAACAGCTGTCACAGTACAATCTAACAAAAGTGGTTTGAATGAACTTAAAGACAACTAAGTGCTAGTAGAGCTATTGCATGCAAAAAAACAAAACAAACTTCTTGGCCAACCCAGTATTTTCGGTTTATTTTTATGATTGCATTTGTGAGAAGGTTTATGTTTCTTTTTTTTTTTTTTTTTGAGCTACCATTTGACTGGTAGAGTATCACAGGCTTTTGTGTATTAACTGGTTATATTGTGACCTAGAAGTAACTTAATTTATTAAGACCATGGAAGAATAAAAACAGCTACATTATTGGCAGATTATTCCTACTACAGGAAGCAATTTGGTTAAAATTACTCATTTTGAGTAATATAAGGGACAACTCCCAGTCTTAGACAAACTTGGGTGTGTTCTCACCAGTGACACAGACAGGAAAAATGTTAAATAGGAGAGTTCAGATATATAAGACAATAGAAAGATGCCCAGACAGATCTTAGGTGCCCAAAACAATATTATGTTGACTGCACTTCACAATTTGGATTGCCTACTCGGAAACACCCTTCAGCATAAACTATTTACCAATTGTGATTTTTACAGGCTTGCTTAGTTTCGTTCTCATGGCTTCATGAGCCCATTTACACCTAGATTTGCCCTTGTTTCAGCTTTTACGTATATTACTGAAGCATTCACAGGTTCTAAAGGATTAATGTTCAACTGACCAGATTAGTAAAGTTTGCCCCTCATTCCTTTAATTATATTTGAAAGACAAATACCTATGTTGTACTTTCAGGGATCTACATAAGGGTGTTCACAGGGAGAGTACTGGCTTGACCAGAGAATACACATACATTATACTTGCCAAGCTCAGAAGACAAGGAATGTATTACATAGTACAGAAGGACATAATTCTTTTTAAGAAAAGTCACTTATACTCCCGGCTCTAAAATCATTCCTACTCTGTCTGAGTGTTCTGAGGTTTTTTCATTTTTATTCATAAATACATCCCCTGGCAATCCCAGGTAACTTGTTTTAGACTATTGTACATTGTTTTAAAATAAGAAAGTTAGAATTACAGAGTATTAAGAAGCATGGACATAAGTTCTCAAGACATCAAGACTGTATCTCTAACCTTTCTCTTTTGGCAGTAGCATGATGTGCGTTTGACCATTTATTAATCCAGGCACGTGTCTTCTCCACTATAAGTATTAAAATCTGAGATTCTCCTTTTGTACTGTCCTAGCACACCTGAGAAAGGTATTCCCATTAATTACAGTAAATGGAAGTCAGAATCTTGAGAAGGGATCTTGGTATGGCGTTAGGGAGAAATATAGAAGATGCTGGTAACCCCCCTCCAACTTAACCTTAGAATCACTAGAGTAGATCTAGATGATGACCCAAGTTCTTCTGGTTCTAACTTCTATTCTTTCTATACTCCTTACATACTATTTATACACCTTTTTCTCTTTAATGATGGGGCTCAAATTTTCCCCTGTATGAAAGAGAAGGGGGAGAGGAGAGGCAGAGAGGAAGAGGGAGAAGATCTAATATATTAACTTGCGATGGAACTGTTATTCCTACTGTCTCTTATGTGCAAGAACAACTCATATTCTTTTTTATCTTTATTTTTTATTGAGATCTAATAGACATACAATGTTATATTAGTTTCAGGAGTATAAAATAATTATTTGATAGAGACAGAAAAAGAGAGAGAGAGAAACATCAATGTGCAAGAGAAACATCAGTTGGTTGCCTCTCATATGCCCCCAACTGGGGACTGGGCCCGCAACCCGGCTTGTGCCCTGACTGGGAATCAAACCAGTGACCCTTTGGCCTGTAGGCTGGTGCTCAGCCCATTGAACCACACCAGCCAGGGCTTTGGAAGAGTTTGAGAAATATTGGTGTTAATTATTTGAATGTTTAGTAGAATTCACTAATGAACCATATTATTTAGATAGGAAGACAAGTTTAAATTAAAACTGGGAATTCACCTGCTAGTATGTTTCAGAAAATATGTTAGAATAGAAAATTTTGGAATTTTTCTTTTTTGAAATTAAATTAAGAATGAAAGTCTCCCAAAAATATATCTTAGGCCCTGGTCTGGTAGTTTAGTTGATTAGAGAATCATCCTGATATGTCAAGGTTGTGGGTTTGATCCCCGGCCAAGACACATGAGAATCAACCAGTGAATACATAAATAAAGTGGAACAATAAAAATGTACCTCAAAATGCACACATAGCATATGAAACTTCAGTTATCTGAATCAGATTTCTGCTTTATTTCCTTCTTGAATACAGTTTGTAGAGTATACATCAGAAACCAGAATTTATTAAGTATTCTGATTCATTCTTCCTGTTTGAGATGCTTAAAGTATTAGATTAATTAAAATTATATATAAAATATTTATAAATAGCATGGACAATATTATTTGAATTTTATTCTAAACAATAATTGTTAATCTTTTTTGTATCTTGGACCTCATTGCCAGCCTGAAGCCTATAAATTCCTTTTCAGAATAGTGTTTTTAAAGGCATTAAATAACACACACACATAAATACATATACATAAGATTAAAAAGAACCCTGTTATATTAAAGTATGGCAGTCAAAATATTAAACTTGTGATCTAATAAGTACATTTTTATCAATGCATTGAATAAGACCGAGCATCCATTGTAATAATTACCATAATTTCAAAGTAATATTGAAACTAAAAGATATTGCAATATATGCAGCAACTCTAAATGTGATATGAAAATATCTAATGTTTATTGTTGACAAAATCACAGGTACTTTTATGTAACTTGTTGCCTACATTAAACTTCAGTTAGTGAAAATAAAGGTGTAACTTCTTTTTTCCATTGTTGCTCACAGACCACCCCGCACCCCTCACCCCTCCACCCCACCTAAAATTTTTATTTCCCAGACACATTTGAGGAAGCCAGATGTAATCCTCTTTGTCACAAGACACTTAATCTTTGAGAAAAGTGGAGCTATTTTCCATATTTAGCCCTTAATGCTTTTCAAGCCTTTAAAATAAGCAAGCGGTTGGTTGTTAAATGGTGATAGTCAATATCTCTTTGCATTAGGAACTTGGCTTGTAGCCACTAATTTTATGATAGATTACTGAAAAAATAGATATTTATAAAGTCCCATTTTGTCATTTTATCTTAAAGTCAAATTACACCATATCTGCTAATAGTTATGAGTGCTTTACTTAGGTCTTGACTTTGAGCTGCTATGGTTGTGTGTCATATGTTCCATTGTCATAAAAGAGAAAATGTAGCTTATGTTGTAGGCCCTGAATCATCCTTCTGCTTTATGGAACTAGTATTGCTTCATCGAATCTGTGTTATTATTTTTTTAATTTACCTTTTATTCTAGTAAATACATATAAAACAAAATGTACCATTTTTTAAGTGCACAATTCATTGGCAGTAATTGCAATTCACAATGTACTACTGCCGCCACTGCCTATTCCAAAATTTCTCATCACCCCGAACAGAAACTCTGTACACATTAAGCAATAACATCCCATGCCCCGCTCCCCCATGCCTGGTGACCTGTATATATATATATATTTGCCTTTTCCAGATATTTCATCTAAATAGAATAATACAATATTTGTTCTTCTGCATCCCCTTATTTCCCTTAGCATAATATTTTCAAGGTACGTCTATATTATAGCATGTATATTTATATGTACTTTATATTTTATGGCTGAAAATACTCCATTGTAAGTGTATACCCCATTTTGTTTGATCTATTCATCTTTGGAAGGACACTTGGATTATTTCCACCTTTTGGCTATAGTGATTAATGCTGCTATAAACATTGTCATACAAGTATCTGAGGCCCTGTTTTTATTTCTTTTGGATATGTACCTAGGAGTGGAATTGTTGAGTCATGTGGTAATTCTGTTGTTTAACTTTTCAAGGAAGCAATGCAATTAGAATAGTTCATTAGAATAGTTAATAACATTCTTTTTAGAATAGAATAGTTCATTAGAATAGTTCATTATAGTTTTATTATTCTTTCATTAATGTTTTTTGAGCACCTAAAAAATTTTTTTGCTTATTTCCTTGGTTAACTTTTGTTGCTGATTTTTAAGACATTATTTGTTTTGGTCATTCATTTTTTTTTCTTTTCTTTTCAATTGTTTGTTTTTCAGACCCGAGTCAGAACTCCATCACAGGGGAGCACAGCCAGCTGTTAGGTATAGTATTATATTATTGTGGGAATTGACTCTTTCTAACATTACCCTTTTCCTGTTTATGCTCACAGACATGACTCCTTTCTCTAATTCTATTTTCTGTCTCCTCCTTTTTTCCTTTTGACTCCTCAACTTTTTTCCTGCTGTTTCTAGTCCCAACTTGGTAAGTTTTAGGTAATTACTTTTGTAATTGATTGGTAAGAATCAATTTAGCTGTACTAAAAATAATTTTAATACAGATACCAAGTTGTGTTGTGCATCCAAAACTAATGTAATGTTTTATGTCAATCATACCTTAGTAAAAAAGGAAATTTTAACATTTCTAGAAATTTTTTTTAAATTGTAGTTCAGTTACAGTTGTTCCAATTTTTTCTACACATTTTTAATATTCATATTATATGACTATCTTTTATTACTTTTTCTATCAATGGAATTATACAAATTATTCTGTGACTTCCTTTTGTTCTCTTAACATTTTATCTTAGACACCTCATATCAATACATAAAGATCTGCTGCATTTCTTCGTGGTATGATAGTATCCCATTGTATTCCTGTGCTCTAATTTTACTCAGTCAGTTCCCTCTTCGTGAGCATTTGAGTTATTTCTAGTTCTTTTACTGTTGCATCATGTTGTCGTGAACATCTTGTACATATATTCTTTCATTTCCCTTGCTGATATATTTGTAGAATAAATTCCTAACAGATGAATTTCTTGCTCAAAGGGCATGTACATTTTCAAAGAGTAGGTACATTTTCAACTTAAATTCCTACCAATATGGAGTATGGAGGCATACTCGGCTCCCTGTCATCAAAAGTAGGTATTATTAATTGTAAAATTTTTTCTTCATCTAATCAGTGAAAATGACATCTATAGTTTGTATTTGTAATTTAATTATGAGTAGGTGCTTTTAAATATATGAACAGCCATTTTTGTGTGTGTGTCTGTCTTCTGGTTTGAAGGTTATTTTGATTTGTATATTGCTGAACTTTTAACTCTCTGAATATGTGCAAAGCAGCTGTGAAAAAATGTAAGTTATCGAAATGTTTGAAGTAGGGAAAGTACTTGACTTGTTTCCTTATTAAAGGTTCAAAGCATTAGCTAAAAAAACTGGGCCCTGCAGGGTGCGGCTCAGTTGGTTGGAGCATGGGCCCTAGACTGAAAGACCACTGGTTAGATTCCCTGTCAGGGAGTACACCCAGGTTCTGGGTCCCATCCTGCAGGTTCAGTCCCTGGTCAGGACAAGTGCAAGAAGGCAAACAAGTTGATGTTTCTCTCTCACATCGATGTTTTTTTTCCCCTCTCTTCCCCCCCCTTTGGAGTATTCAGTTCATCATCTAACCAGGAACAGGTGCATAATGGAGGTAGAGAAGAACTTCACTAATCAAATGTACAGTTAGGGGAGTTGGCACTGTTCCAGTGTTACTAAGGTGGATTTTGTTTCCCATTAAACACTTGCAGTAAAAGGTAGCAGAAGAATTGTAGGGGAAAAGAAATAGTATGTGATTGTGAAGGAAAGATGTTCTTAGTATTAGCCAAAAACCCTAATAGTATTTGCAGACAGACTTTTCCAGACATTGGCAACCTACAATTGCATTTGATTTTAAACAAACCTGGGAATTTATCCAGAGTCTTCTGGCCAGATTCTCAAGTAAATTTATCCCGCTCGCTATCCTGTGTTCTCTATCCTAGGTTCATTAGGTCAGATTATATTTCCTTTTTTTCTCATACTCTTACTAAGTACCATCTTGTCTCCCATCTAAAATAATCTTTATTTTAACTACAGCCTCAAAATCCTTAAAAAGACAGGTTTATTTTAAAAAAATTTTCATTTGCAAAAAAGTGAAAGATATTTTGTTATATTTTCTAATTATCTTACAGTTCTCAGAAAAGGCACTGGTAGCTTGAATTAAAATCTTACCAGTTCTCTATAAAAACCTTCTTTAGGATAATTTGGCCTAGTGGGTGAAGAACTGGTTCATTTACCTTGCCTGCCTACTGAATGGAATTTATAATAGCATTTTCCAAACCTTCTAAATGTTTTTCCTATCAACAGGGTGCAGCTCTTTTAATGTACTTACTGTTCCCACTGACTCATCAGATCTCTTGCAAAACTCAGCGTTAGGCTGAGGAGATGTATGAAGGGGTGAAACCACTGTTGGAATAAAGAATCGAGCTATACACTTAAAGTTTATGATCTCTCCCTTCTCCCTCTCTCTCTCTCTCTCTCTCTCTCTCTCTCTCTCTCTCTCTCTGTGTGTGTGTGATTTTCATTTTACAAAGCAAGCAAGCAGCAGCCTTGGCATTTTTACAAGTTTTACCAAACATTCAAGGAAAAATAATCTCACTTTTCTACAGTTTCTTTCTCTCAAGGAATAGAAAAACAAGTAAACACTCCCAACTCAGTTCGAGACTTGCATAACCTAGATACCAAAACTTATGTGACAATATCAGAAAAGTATATGCCAGTTTTACTTGCGAACACAGATCTAAATATCCTAAACAAAATATTTACAATCTGAATCAAGCAATATATTTTAAAAATTGCCCCTTTGACCAGGTTGGGTTTCTAGTAGAAAGACATGGTTGGTTTATCATTAAAAATCAATTTATGTAACTCAGTATATTAACAAATTAGAGGAAAACGATCATATAATAAAAACAGTTGATTTGAAACATAACCAATATTTAAATTCTTGAGTTTATAATGGCACTTAAAAGAACTTACTGATCACTGGTGGAGTATTTTAGTGAACCCATTTATTAACCTGAGAATTGGTCAATAAAGGGTAAAAATGAAGTATTTCTCTTGCCTTTAACATACCAATGGATACCCAAATAGGATATTAGAAGGGACATCTTTTTATAAAAATATTTCAGCTAATAAATGAAAGAATAATATATTTAGAATATCACCATTTTTCAACCCCTCATAAAGTAATGGATCTAGGCATTAATCATCAGTAGTTGCTAGTATTGATGCAACTATTAGTTGCAACTATTAGTTTGCAAAACTATTAGTTTTGCAACTAATAGTTGCAAAAAAGAAACACAACAAGATAACGTGTACTTCCTGATAGAAGATCAAAATACCACTGTGAATGGTTTTTCTCCCCCACCTAAAAATACTAAAAATACTAAAAGATCCAACTATCAATTTATATGAAGTACCAAAAAAAAATGTTAAACATCACATGGATGCCATTATCAAAATTCAGACCATCAGAAACTACTAAAACAAATGACATAGTTTCTTCAACAAATGCATTGCAAAGAAAGAAAAAGTTAAAGACTTAAGAGATAAAGAAACTAGTCATACTGTGTGCCCCTGAATTGGCTACTGATTTAAACAAACTCTAAAATCAAAAACATGATGAGCGGTTAATATCCAAAATATATAAGAACTCGCACAACTCAACACCAAACAATCCAATTAAAAAATGGGCAGAGGACCTGAATAGACACTTCTCCAAAGAGGATATACTAATGGCCAGTAGACATGTGAAAAGGTGCTCAGTATCACTAAACCATCAAAGAAATGCAAATTAAGACCACAATGACATACTACCTCACAACCTGTCAAAATGGCCACCATCAATAAGTGAACAAACAACAAATGTTGGTGGGGATGTGGAGAAAAGAGAACCCTTGTGCACTGTTGGTGGCATTGCAAATTGCTGTAGCTACTATGGAAAATGGTATGGAGGGTTCTCAAAATATTAAAAATAGAACTACTATGTGACTCAACAGTTCCACTCCAGGGTATATATTTGAAGAAATCCAAAACAGTAATTCAAAAGGATATATGCATTCCTATGTTGATTGCAGCATTATTTGTTTTTTAAGAATATTTCATTGATTATGCTATTATTGTTGCCCCATTTTCCTCTCCCCTTTACCCCACTCCACCCTGCAGCTCCTGTCCCATCAGAAATGCCCCCTCCCCTTACTTCATGTCCATGGGTCATACATATAAGTTATTTGGCCTCTCCATTTCCTACACTGTTTTAACCTCCCCCTGTCTATTTTGTGCCTATCATTTATGCTTCTTATTCCCTGTGCCTTTTCCCTCATTCTCCCCCCTCTCACTCCTGCTGATAACCCTCCATGTGATCTCCATTTCAGTGATTCTGTTCCTGTTCTGGTTATTTGCTTAGTTTGGTTTTGTTTTTGTTTTTTAGGTTCAGATGTTGGTAATTGTAAGTTTGTTGTCATTTGACTGTTCCTAGTTTTGATCTTCTTTTTCTTAGATAAGTCCCTTTAACATTTCATGTAATAGGGGCTTGGTGATGATGAACTCCTTTAACTTGACCTTATCTGAGAAGCACTTTATCTGCCCTTCCATTCTAAATGAGAGCTTTGCTGGATAGAGTATTCTTGGATGTAGGTCCTTGTCTTTCATGACTTTCCATACTTCTTTCCAGCCCCTTCTTGCCTGTAAGGTTTCTTTTGAGAAATCAACTGAGAGTATGATGGGAACTCCTTTGTAGTTAACTGTCTCCTTTTCTCTTGCTGCTTTTAAGATTCTCTCCTTATCTTGCCCTGGCTGGTGTGACTCAGTGGATTGAACACTGGCCTGCAAACCAAAGAGTCACTGGCTCGATTCCCAGTCAGGGCACATGCCTGGGTTGCAGACCATATCAGGTCCCCAGTAGAGGATGAGAGAGACAACCACATATTGATGTTTCTCTTCCTCTATTTCTCCCTCCCTTCCCTCTGTCTAAAATAAATAAACAAAATCCTTAAAAAAAAAACAAAAGATTGTCTCCTTCTCTTTAATCTTGGGTACTTTAATTATGATGTGCCTTGTGTGTTACTCCTTAGGTCCAATATCTTTGAGACTCTCTGAGCTTCCTGGACTTCCTGGAAGTCAATTTTCTTGGCCAGATTAGGGAAGTTTTCCTTCATTATTTTTTGAAATAAGTTTTCAATTTCTTGCTCTTTTTCTTCTCCTTCTGTCACACCTATGATTCAGATGTTGGAAGGTTAATGTTGTCACAGAAGTGCCTAACCCTCTCCTCACTTTTTTGAATTCTTGTTTCTTCATTCTGTGCTGGTTGAATGTTTGTTTCTTCCTTCTGCTCTGAATCATTGATTTGAGTCCTGGTTACCTTCCCTTCACTGTTGGTTCCCTGTATATTTTTCTTTTTTTCACTTTGCATAGCCTTCACTTCTTCCTCTATTTTGCATCTGTACTCAACCATTTCTGTGAGCATCCTGATTACCAGTGTTTTGTACTCTGCATCTGATAGGTTGGCTATCTCTTCATCACTTAGTTCTATTTTTGGAGTTTTGATCTGTTCTTTCCTTTGGGCCATCTTCTTTGTCTCAGCATACCAGTTACATTGTAAAGGATGGAGCCTTAGGAGTTTGCTAGGGCTGGTAACCTGCTTCACTGCATTGGGGGTAGGGGTCAGAGAGGGAACTATGCCACTTGCTCCACTCTTACCCCACCTTCAGCACCTGCTACCCACAAGCAAATTGGGCCCTTTTTGTGCTGATTCCCGGGTGGGTGGGTTTGTGTACATTTTAGGACCCTGTGGGTCACTCCAATGAACTCTTCTGTGAGGCTGGAAGTTTCTCCCACCACCACATCCCCCACAGGTTTTTACAACCATAGGTTTTGAGGCTTTAGTTTCCTGAGCTGGAACCCTGGGTTGCATGGTCTGTCTCACTCCCCAGTTGTTCTTTCTGGCTTATCCACACATGAATGTGGGACTGCCCAGTCTGCCAGCTGCAGCCTCAGCCACCCAGTCTGCTGCCTTGCCATGTGTCCTCTCCACTCCCGCCGCCCATCCCTGCCTCTCCTACCAGTCTGGACGAATGTTTCTTCTTTAACTCCTTGGTTGTCGGATCTCCAGACAGTTCAATTTTCTGGCAATTCTGGTTGTTTTTGTTTTTAAATTTGTTGTCCTTTGGTTATGAAAGGAAATGAAGCATTTCTACCTACACCTCCATCTTCATTGCAGCATTCTTTACAATAGACAAGATATGGAAGCAACCCAGATGCCCATCAGTAGTTGAGTGGATAAAGAAGATGTGGTACATATATACAATGGAATATTACTTGGCCATAAAAGAATGAAACCTTACCATTTACAACAACATGGATAGACCTAAGGGATATTATGCTGAGTGAAATAAGTCAGATAGAGAAAAACAAATGCAGTAGAACCTTGGGTCTTGAACTTGATTCATTCTGGAAAACTGTTTGAGAAGCAGTTTGTTCAAAAACCAAATCTCCTTTATTTGTCACCTGAGACGTGTGACCGATCATAATCAGCATGAAAGCGTTGTCAGGTGGAGAATGAAGACCAAAGTTTTGTTGGACATCTGAGACTTTTTTCTGTGAACAACTTGGTTGAGAATTGAATTGTTCCAGAACTGATATGTTCAAGAACAGAGGTTTGACTGTACCATATGATCTCACTTATATGTGGAATCTAAAGAACAAAATAGACCAACAAAACAAACAGACATATAGATACAAAGTACAGACTGATGGTTGCCAGATGGGAGGATAGTTAAGGGGGCTGGATAAAAAAGGTGAAGGGATTAAGAAGTACAAATTGGTAGTTACAAAATAGTCTTGGGAACATGAAGTACAGCATAGGGGAGATAATCAATAATATGGTAAGAACTATGTCGGGTGCCACATAGGTATTGGAAATATTGGGGGAACACTTTGTAAAGTATATGATTGTATATATAACTGAAACATACAAAATAATATGGAATGTAAACTGTAATTGAAAAATAAAATTAAAAAAAAACATAATTTATAACATTTGAGACAAACTGACCTGCTCACGTATTCACATAATTCAAACCCAAACCTGTGCCAAGGGAAATGAAGTACATTTACTGTTCTGCTTATCTCAGACCAACAAAAGGCTATTTAATAAGATCAGGAAGATAAGGGAAGAATCTGAGACTCACCATGAGCCCAAACTGTAGTGTCAGTGGTAATTGACAAAAGTAACATTATATAAGTAATAGCACCCCCAAAAAACAAAGTTTTTTTAATAAGGAGCAAGACATTGTTTGCCAAAAAAAAAAATAAAAAATGCCATAAAAAATGGAAATAAGAAATCTTTAGTGGAGCCAATGGTACTCCTATCATTTGAATTGTTCAGTGAAACACCCAGCAGTGAGTTCCAGAGTAATATCAGCATTATTTGGATAGTAAAATGAGAATAAAGAAGCATAATAGTGATACTATGGGTCGTTTAATTCAAAGCACTATTGAGGCCAGTCTCAGTAGGTATTCTCCAAAGGAATCTTCTTAGAATTCTGGAATATCCTAAAACAGCCCCAGGATATGGATTTGGTTCTTAGTTTTTGCAGAGTAAGGTTATTTGCTATTCAAATTCTAGAACTCCCATTCCATTCCACAGTAGCGACTCAGACTTCTGAAAGCTGTACAGTCTATCTGAAACAGCATGATTTCCTACCAAGAATTGATCAATGTCATTGATCAATGCCTTTCAGTATAATCATTACTGATTTTCTGCCTGACTGATCCATGCCTTTCTTTTTTTTTCTTTTTAATCTTCACCCAAGGATGTGTTTTTATTGATTTGAGACAGAGAGAAATGTCGATGTGAGAAACATGAATCGGTTGCATCTCACACGCACCAACCAGGGATCAAACCCGCAACCTGGGTGTATGTGCCTTGGCCAGGGATTGAACGAGCAACCTTTTGGTGTACAGGATGATGCTCTTACCGGCTGAGCCATGGCTGGTCCATGCCTTTCAATGAACCACTTCTAATGAGAGCTTTGTTCCTTGCCTGATTGACCAGGATCTCAATGAGACCCTCCCATTTTACAGTACCACTACAAGTAGACCTTTGGACAATCTTGGAGGCATCATTGGTCTCATAAATGTAGACAGACTGTTCAGGGACATTTTGCCACCTCTAAAAAATTTAGCACATAAGCAAATGGGAGTTAGGCCAGAATCAGCCAGGACCAGAATGTCTGAAAGTTACAGTGGTTGTACTTGAAACTTGAGACTAGAATGGCCCCAAATATAGATGCGCCAGGACTGCAGCCAGGGAAGCCCGAGCTGCTGGGAGGCAGCCTAGACCAGCAGGCAGCAGGATGGGCCAGGGAGCTCCGAGGCCAGACTTTTACAGCAACACTGTTGTAAGGCTGCAGAACCACAGGGAAATGGCGTGCCGAAGCTGGGGCTCCTGCTCCCGTCAGCTTCAGGGGCGATGAAGTGGTCCTGAGTTTGGGATACAAGGTTATTCAATGGCAAGTCAATAAAGGGTTTGATTAGGAAAATTAGCATACTCAAGAATGAAAGACTGTCTAGAGAAAAGGAAAATAAATGGAACTTCTAAGGAGAAAAAGTATATAATTATTGATATAACAAACGAAGAGGTTAAACAGTAGGTTAGAAACAGGTAAAGAGAGCTTGTGAACAAAAAGAAAAGTACATCTGGACATAATGAAAGCTATACAGCAACCTAAGAAGGATCTTGAAAACAGTCACAGAGAAGACATTATCAAAGGACAGAATGACAGAAGTATTCTCAACAGCCAAACAGATAACAAAAAATGTTTTAAAGTATTTGCAAAATTATCCTTGAATTATGCTTAGCAAGACACTCAGGAAAAAAGGCAGAATACAGGATAAAAGCTGAGGACATTTTTTACCACAAGACTTGATCCAAGCTAGTTTTCAACTAGGGACAAGTTTGCCCCCTAAGGGATACTTGGGAATATTTAGAGACATATTGTATCGTTGCTATTGGAGATGCTACCAGCATGTAGTGAGTAGAGTCCAGGGACTCTCCTAACACCCTGCACTACACTGGACAGCCCCACACAATCAATGTTTGGTTCAAAATTTCACTGATTTTGAAATTTGCTGATTTCAAAATTTGCTGATTTTGAGAAGCCCTCCTCTAAAGGAATTTTAAAGGAAATTGTTCCCAGAAGACTAATACTCAGAAATGCAGCAAAGAACATTGAACAAATGAAAAGGTAAACATAGCTCTTGACCCAAGTCGATATTTTCTGTATAAAATAATTTTAATGTCTTATTTGTGGGGTTAAAAAAAAAATAGACTACTGGAAATAATGGACAATAATATCATGTCAGTCCAGAGGACAGAGTTGGAACTGAAGTGTTTGGAAGTCTTTGTTGTTTGAGAGAATGATAGCAATTGTTTAACTTAACAGTTTTTTAAATTTTTTCACTTAACAGTTTTTTAAACTAAATTATGTGCTAAATTTCAAGAGTGATTATGAAAAGAGTAGAAACAGTGTGGAAACTTCAAGAGAGGATAGAGGGAAAAATGGAATAAGGGAAAACATACCTCAAAAAATCCACAGAGAGAAAGTGAGAATGATTAAATCATAGAGAAAGAAGGACAAATAAAAATAAAAAGAGGGTAGAGTCCAGTCCAGTCTCTAAGGTTGTTGGACTAAACTTGACAATAAAAAAGACTGATTGTCAGATTTTTTAAAATACAACTGTTACCTAAAGCAAAAAAGGACATTTAACCAGAAGACAGATGGTATAGTTATCATCTTTTTCCATCTATTGTCTTAGGATTTATTTTGCTGCCTTTCTAGCTTCCTGAAATAGCTACTTAGCTCATATAATTTTTATTCTTTTTACTGCTTTTGCTGGATTCTACAGGTTTCAATAGGTTGTGTTTTCATTGACCCTCAATTTTTAAGTATTTTAACCTTTGATCCTTGAA